>JARQOC010000002.1:377165443-377235994 GCA_033576535.1 Allobates femoralis
GTCCAAATGGCCGAGATGATACACACACATGTCACGGTTAGTCCATGATAGTGATCACTGACCTTACTAAATCCATAAAGGTACCTTTACACGCCACCACTGAGGTGTAGCAACTGCCTGGCAATTGGGATTTTTGTCACGGTTGCCTTGAAATTGCTACGAAGTAGCGGCATGTAATTGGGGAAAGTGATCGGGTTTCTCGCAGTTGCTCCGGGTTGTGGTTTCTGAGGCGTGTTCTAAAATCAGAGGCAACCCAAATGGTGAATTGCCCTGGTATTGGCATGTAAACGGGGGATAGGGATGGAATCTGCGTCGCCTAGTGATTTCCCCGGGGCGTGCCACAGCGTGTTTGATACCGCACCCCATCAGCGATGATTGGTGGGGGCTACTGTGTAACCATTGGCTGTCCCTTCACAGGGCGCCATATTTAAAGAGCTGACCATTCACACTACACAATTGCAATGGCGTCATGTATTAGCCAGCCTTCCTGTGCAGGCTGGCCAATCATGACGCTATTGTGCTGTCCAATCAGCGTGTTAGTGTCACGGAATACACGAGTCTGTCACGCCTGTGTATTAGCGCCGCAGAACATGTACGCCCACATTCCCCTACTGATTGTGGCGTGTGAAGCGGCGTCAGGATTCAACCGGATGTTTCCCACAGGATCTGTTGGAACTTCCAGGGAACCATGTTCCCTTAGGTTGAGGGCGCAATTGCAGCGTGTAAAGGCAGCATCGGTGATTCCTTCAGGGAAGACACAGGAAGGAAAGTCCTGAATTACACGCCGCCACATCGTGGTCTTTTCAAGGCAACAGGCACAATTGTGTCCGATGCCTGCCGGTTTCTACCTTCCTGTGGCCGCGTGTAAAGGGACCATTAGGGTACCGTTAAACAGTGCCACCTCGCCCGCGATGCTGGTGCGGAATCACGGGAGTGCGCATCCCTGCCGACATCGCCGGTGAGCTGTCACATGTAGCAACTTGCCGGCAAAGTCGCCAGCAAGTAGTGGTGGCGACCGCTTGCTGGGTTGCCCAACAACCCAGCGAATGGTAACCCGCAATGCTAAACATTGCGGGTCGCCTCGTTACACAGGGCGATCAGGCATGATCGCCCTGTTTAGATCGCCAGGTTTAACAACACTGTTGTGAAACCTGGCGATCATTCAGAGGCGATTTTTCGCCATAGAATCGCCCTGTCACACTGGGCAACTCACTAGCGATGGTGCCGCGATTAGGCCACGCCCCTGCATCACCAGCACAATCGCCGGCGAGGTGGCGCCGTGTAACGGGCCCCTAAGTGTCTAGCTCTGAGACCAACTATAAAAACCCACTAAGTGGGAATGCTACAGGTTAGCAAAAAGAGTAAAGTGTCTGTTTTGGGTACAATATAGTAGAAATATAAATATAAAAGACAATGCAATTTTAATCTAATCAGCAAACAAACAGTGTTCTGAACTGAGTTCACACATGACACTGTACAGTACTGTACGATACTGTAGTACAGAAACCACATAAAAAATATATAAAAGTACTCTGTCAGAAACCCATCTGAGGTTTAGCCGTATACAGGGCCGCACCGTCCATTGGACAGTGTGAGCCCTGTCATTCAGGCGGCAGCAGGCAGGGGGAGCGGCAGTGCAGAAGGGGGCGGCGCCTCATGCACACAGCCTCCCCCTGTCATGGCGCCGGCCGCTCACCCCGCGCGCGCACCGCAGGTAAGCGGCGACCTGGGAAGAGGCACAGAAGGGGCGGCAGCGCTGCCCAGGGTTCAATAGCACCCCCCCCCCGGTACTCAATGACTGGACTGCCGCGGCTCAGGTGGCAGAAGGGGCGGCAGTGCTGGGCTCCACTAGCACCCCACCCCCGTAATCGGTGCGCGGCACAGGCGGCAGAGGGGCTTGGTGCACCCCTGGCCGTATAGGATACATAATAAGATTGTAATATATATATATATATTATATATATATGACCATCTCTCTAGTATATTTATATCAGGTTTATTCACCCTTCCAATCCGGTTCCAACACCAATAGAAGTTTATATCCACAAAGTTGTATAGGTGTAGAGATATACCAGGTACGCCGACATCAACCTTGTTTCAGATTACAAAATGACTGCCAAACTTTATAGCACAAGTAGCCCAAAGACTCTTCAGCCTCAACACTAAACCCGCAAATATGAACGATTGAGTTATACACAAAACAGATTATTATAAATCTTCTACCCGTATATACCAGTGCTGTTACTGTCAGAGGTTTGCATAACATGGATGTGATAAGTCCGGGTGTGATGGTACACCTGCAGGCTGGGATGATCTATCCCCCACACCAGAGTGCTCACTCCAATTGCGGTATCGTGCCTGGGACGCCTCAACTGAGCGGTGTTCCCAGTCTTCTGATGCAGCACTGAAGGCGAGGCTTAGCGGTAATGTCACACAAGAGGCGGAGGACGTCTCCTAATATTAATATTTCCATGAACAATATGGTAGCTCAGTGGTTAGCACTGCCGTCTTGCAGCACTAGGGTCCTAAGCTTAAAGAGGACCTGTCACCAACCATACATGGTGATCTAATTACAGCACTGAATGCAGTATGTCTGCTGCATTAAGGCAAGGGGTCCCCCAGCCCTTGAGCCCCCCTGTACCTCGAGATAATATACTTTGAAAACTTACATAGTGGAGCCAAATAGGAGGTGGCTTGTGGCTGGAGCCAAAGGGCAGTTTCACACCCCCTGTATGTTTAATCCGCCCACCGCCGCCTCCCTGATGCCAATCATTGTCTCCCTCGCCTGCTGCATAGTGCACAGAGCTTATTGCAGTGCTGGCCACTTTGCCCCGCCTCCTGCGGCGACGTCACCGCCTTTCCCCGCCCTGCTCCATGGTTAACGTTCAATTGGGGCTGTTAGCTACACATGTCTGCTGATCAGATCAGCAAAGGCTGCTTTAACATCAGCGATTTTTGAAATTCGCAGCAGATACGGCAGTTTTGTCACATCAGCTCATAACGGCTCACTTGCAGCAAGCCCCATTCATTCCCTATGGGATTTGTGGTCAGGTGCAGCACTTGCGGCAAGTCAAAAGACCACTGCCAGCAGCATTTTGTTTGAACTGCCACAAGTGCTGGATCTGGCAAAACCGCACTTGCCACACCTGACCTCAAGCCACATAGGGAATGAATGGGGCTTGTCGCAGGTTTGCCGCAAGTGAGCCATTACGCGGCAGAAGTGGCAAAACTGCCGGATCTGCTGCGTTTGTACAAAAATGCTGATGTGAAAGCTGCCGAACATGTGTGTGTGATGATGCAAGCTCAGCATATGAGCTCTCATCAAAGATAAGGAGGTAGCCAAGGACGTACTATTCCAAAGCTGCTGTTTTTATCTGATAAAAAAGTAGACAACTCAAGATCAATGATTTGCGTAAATATAATCTAGTAAATATTTAATGAATGCCCCTCGTAGTAACCCTAATGTCCTCCAAACTTCTACATTTTGTGATCATGGCATTCCATAACTCTTTGTGGCTGCTCTACACTGTGTTCCAAATTATTATGCAAAAAGAGTTTAGGAGTGATAAGGTGAGATTTTTTTTGTTTATCATTTAAACTCATTGATGGTGATATGTGTCAGGGCTCTTTATATCACTGAAAGCAATTGTAGATACCTGTGGAAATTAGTTTGGCAGGTGTGTCCAAATAAAGGCAAGACTACTTAAGAAGGCTGTTCCACATTATTAAGCAGCCTACATTTTTTGCCAAAATGGGAAAGAAATAGGATGTGTTGGCTGCTGAGAAGCAACAAATTGTGGAGTATTTAGGTTAAGGCATGACTACAATCAACATTGCCAAGACACTTCATCGTGATCATCGCACAATCAAGAAGTATGTAGCTGATTCCCAGCACAGATGTGTGCGTGCTGATAAGGAAAAATTGAGGACTCTTTCCAACAGGCAATTGCGTCAGGTTAAAAGAGCAGCTGTAAAAATGCCTCATCATAGCAGCAGACAAGTTATTGAAGCTGCTGGTGCCTCCAACATCCCCCGAACAACAAGATGCAGGGTCCTTCAGAGGTTTGCAGCTATGCGTAAGCCATCCTGTTGACCACCTCTATCCACTGCACACAAGCAGAAACGGCTCAAGTTGGCCAAACGATACATGAAGACTGACTTCCAAACTGTTTTGTTCACCGGTGAGTGCCGTGCAATACTCGATGGTCCAGATGGATGGAGTGGAGGATGGCTGGTTGATGGACACCCCATGAAAACACGGCTAAGGTGCCAACAAGGAGGAAGTGGAGTAATGTTTTGGGCTGGAATCGTGGGGGGAGAGAGATTGTCGGCCCCTTTAGGATCCCAGAAGGGTAATGATGAACTCCATAATCTATGTGGAGTTTCTAAAACAGCACTTCCTACCATGTTTCAAGAGGAAGAACCGTGCTTTCAGCAGCAAGATCATTTTCATGCATGATAATGCACCGTCTCATGCTGCAAATAACACATCTGCATCTCTGGCTGCTATGGGCATAAAAGAGGACAAACTTATGGTGTGGCCACCATCTTCCCCTGACCTCAACCCCATTGAGAACCTCTGGAGCATCATCAAAAGGAGTGTCTATGATGGCGGGAGGCAGTTCACATCTAAGCAACAGCTCTGGGAGGGTACTCTGTCCACATGCAAAACAATTGAAGCACAAACCATCCAAAAACTGACAAATTCAATGGACGAGAGAGTTCAGAAGCTTCCTTCGAACAAGGGGTCCTATGTGCAAACGTAACATCACCTAGAACAAAGTTTTGACTTGAAAACTGTTTGATTTAATTTTGTAATAAGCTGATGCTTATAATTTCACAATAGACCATTTTTTTTGTTCAAAATAAAAATAAAGAGGTTGAAAACTCTGCTGTGCATAGTAATTTGGAACATGCATTTTGAGTGTTTATTATTTATTAAAATATACTGTTTTCATAGGCAGTTTTTTCAAAAAAATGTGATTCATACTAGAATAGTAGATGACTGGAAAATAACAATGACTGCAATTCATATAGGTAATTTAGTGAAAATATGAGGAAATATTGTTTGCATAATAATTTGTAACACAGTGTAGTAGTGTAAGGGGCCCTTTACACGCCGCTACTGGTGGGTGGATACAACCAGCTACAGGCTACAAATGTAGCTTGCAGCGGCAAAATACCCCGTAGTAGCGGCGTGTAAAGACGGTAGGAGGCACCCGGCAACAGATACATCTGTTTCCGAGCACTGCCCGGAAACAGGTGGCTACACAGGCGATTGTAGCGAGCTGTATCGGCGTGTAAAGAAGCAACAGAAGGGATGTGTCGACACCAGGCAATGTGTGGCACCCCAAGGGTTAATATGCCACAGAAACAACACAGGTTTAATCCCCACACAACACTACACTAGAAAGTGGGAGGAGCTTAGCTGGCACCTGCACTAGTGGGAGGAGCTAAAGTTCTTTACCACAAAACAAGAGTGACAGTTAGTTCAGTTCAGAGGAGAGTTCAGAGGAGAGTGGAGTTTACCTCAGGAGCTGAGCCAAGTAGCAGTGGAGGTCCTGAGAGGTCTGAGGAAAGGAGACAGATTAACAGAGGAACATACCCGGGATAAAGAGTTACCCCAAAAGCTTGATCCCAGGGAGACGCTTAAGACGGATACCGGATCCGAGGCTGTGCCTGAGACAGACAGGACAGTAAACACCGGCATAGTGAAGGTCCACCATCTTCACCACACCATAGCAAAGCAACACGGAGGGGTCAGTGAGACAGAGGACTCAAGTTGCCCAGCATATTGGTACCCGTGAGCAGAGACAGCAGTATAGCTACAAGCAGCAGCAGGGCCACACACAGCGTTTAAGTAGGAAGCCAAGGACTCGGTCAGGGTGAGAGCAACCTGGTACAGACTCCGTGGACAATACTGTGTAATACCATCTGCCAGTAAAGACTTGAAGAACAACAGAAACGTGAGTGTGTTTGTCATCCTTATGCTGAAGCCCCACTTGCCCTCATAGACTGCCATTGCCTCTACTCTTATCATCTCTATTGCTACTCCTACTCTCCTGCAGCATCAATAACATCCTCACAGACTTTAACTACCTCTACCACTGCCCCGGGGAACCCAGTTCTGCCCACAGGAACTATTCCATCCAAGCTGCTAACCCATCATCCCCGGAGGTTCTGCAGCAGCGGCGGCCCCATTACTGGCCGCATATAGTGGGTGGCGTCACGAATGACAAATCCCCTGTAAATAACCCCCCATTTTATTGTGCGGGCCCGGGACACGGTCCGGACCAGGACCGCCGTGACATCCCCCAGCAGCACCCCGGTCCGGCACCGAGTGCCCCGTCCCGAGGGGCTCCACAAATGTACCTGGTATGTAGCTGGGGCGTGACACAGCCTCCGGGATACCGCCCCCCTTCAGCGATCATTGGTGGAAGCTCCTGCGTTACGATTGGTAGACGCTGCATAGGGCGGCATATTTAAGGAGCTGACCAGTCACACTACACAATTGCTCGAGCGTCATGTATTAAACAGCCTCCTGCGATTGCCTGGCCAATCATGGGTTTCTTGCTTTGTCCTATCAGCGTACGGACGTCTCGTAATCCACAATTGTGGCACGCCTATGTGCTGTCCCTGCTGCACCAGGTCCGCCCATATTAGCTGGTTGTAGCGGTGTGTAAATGAGGTGAGATGAGCTATAGAAGGTGACTTGAGGCACCCGGCGGTGTATCCAGAGATAGATGTAACGTAGCGTAGCTTGTGGCGGCGTGTAAAGATGGTGCGTTTACCGTTTGTAACCGTTTGTGCGTGCTTGTGCACGTGAAGTAGCTGGTTGTATCCATCCTCCAGTAGCGGCGTGTAAAGATACCCTAAGGGTACCTTCACACACACAGAGATATATTGCATGCAACTCACTGGTTGCAGTGAAATCATGGACACATTATTACATTTGTACACAGCCACAAAATAGAACAATGTGTCCATGATTTCACTGCAACCAGTGACTTGCATGCAATATATCTCTGTGTGTGACGGTACCCTAATGTGTTATGCGAGACCTCACTCTTTCTACTAACTGAGTTTTGCCACATACTCAATTAAGATAATGTTGAACGGTAATTTCTGTAATGAAGTAATCTTCGGTAACAGCTTAAAAAAGTGGCAGTGCTCAGTAAGGCTGAAGGCATGCTGTCCATGTGCCTCGTGCGAGTGCACTGCGAGGGAGACTCGCATTGCACTCAGACCAGTATCATTAAATGATACTGGTCACATTACAGCGAGTTCATCGCATTTCTCTTGCATTGCGAGGGAAATGTGAGTTCTATCGCAGCATGCTGCGATGGAACGCGATTTCCCCGCGCGAGTGTCCAATGTAAGTAAATGGGTGAGAGAAAATCTCGTACCCATACAGCAAACTGCAATAGTCGCATGCGTGTGCTTTAAAAATTACTTCAAACTCCGCGGTTGTCAAAGCTGCAGAGTTCGAATTTGCTGGTTTCCCGAAACAGTAAGCAATCATCTTTCAACGCTGTGACAGAAGCGGTGAAAGATTATTAATAAATATACAGCTGCTGTTCACATTTTGTAATTCCTGAGGTTAATGTACATATTAACTCCATCTGCAGCCTCTGTGCGGCATGTCAGCACAGAGGCTGCAGATGCGGCTAATAAGCCGGTTTATGCAGAGTTAACCCCACATTATGCCCACACTCACTGGACCCAAGCTGACATCACACATGTTTTAACTAAAAGCCGGCAATTATCGCTAAACCGTAAATTACTGTAATTTCCAGGCGGCTCCTGCACTCAGGAGCTCTCCTTGGTACTGTACGCTAAGAGCGTACAATGACAGCTGCTGTCCTTGGTGCTGATGTCTTAACATCAGCACCCTGCCCAGCGCACTGGAGATTGAATGTACGCTGGGTAGCAGTGATAGATGATTGCATACTGTAAACGGTAAATGCTGTCGGAGGTCCAGAAGTTTGCTCGGCGGTATTACATGCTGCCCACACAGTCACTCACGCAGCACATCCACATGCATACAGCCATGCACACTCACCCACACGCACCACACTTGCACCACACTGACAGAAAACACACACTATACTCGCATCACTGTCATGCATCAAACACGCTCCGTGTTTGATGCATGACAGTGTGCCTCCAGCCTTAGTGGAAAAAGTAAAATCTCGCTCTTTCACTGAGAAAGCAACCAGGTGTGGATGTAAGATTCTGGTACTGCATGCCAGGGTCCCTCAGTCTGGAAGTTTGTGTCTGATTTTATTAAACAGCCGTGCCCTTTCAAGCAATATTAGGGCTACTTCTATGGAATTTTGTTAGTAGATTAGATGCCTGCTATTTTTATTTTTTGAAAAAATTGTCAAATGTGCACTCCAATATGACATTCCTTCCTTTCTAAGCTTTGCACTGTGCCTGAAAAGTTGTTCCTGACCACATATGGGCTTTTGTTGTAATCAGGAGAAATTGCGGAACAAATTTGGTGGTCCACTTTCTCCTATTACCCTTGTGAAAATTAAAAAATTTGGCCTTCTGTATTATGTACCTTGGGATTAAGGTACTCATCACACATCTTGGTAAATTTTGTGAGGGGTCTAGTTTCCAAAGTGGTGTCACTTGTTGAGGGTTTCCACTGTTTAGACATATTAGGAGCTTTGCAAACGTGACATGGTGTCCTCTGTATATTCCAACAAATATTACATTTCATAAGTCAAATGGCACGCCTTCCATTCTGAGCCATGACGTATAACTAAATAGTAGATTTGCACCACATGTGGAGCATCGGCGCACTCAGGAGAAATTGGAAAATAAATTGTATGTTGCAAAATTTAGAGCTGAGACATTTTTGTAAAAAAAATATGATTCTTTATTTTCTCGGCTCAAAGTTATAAAATTCTGTGAAGCACCTTGGAATTCAAGGTGCTCGTCATCACATGTCTAAATTCTGTAAAGGGTTAAGTTTCCAAAATTAGGTCACTTGTGAGGGTCTTCCACTTTTTAGGCACATCAAGGGCACTCCAAAGGCGACATTGTGTCAGCTAATGATTCCAGCAAATTTTGTGTTTGAAATGTCAAATGATGCACCTTCCTTTTGCAGCTCTGCCATGCGCCCAAACAGACGTTTTCCACCACACATAGGGTATAGGTGACAAATTCCACAACAAATTACATATTACAGTTTTTCTTCCTGTTATCCTTGTGAAAATAAAAAAAAATGGGAACTACAAGAACATTTTTGTGGGGAAAATGTGATTTCATACTTTCACGGCTCAATGTTATAAACTTTCTGTGAAGCACCTGGGAGTTCACAGTGCTCACCATACATCTAGATAAATTCCTTGAGGGATCTAGTTTCCAAAATAGAGTCACTTGTAGGTGGGTTTTCACTGTTTAGGCACATAAGGGAGTCTCCAAATATAACAAGAAATCTGCTATCAATTCCAGCCAGTTTTCATTTTGAAAAGTTAACTTGCTCTCCATCCCTTCTTAGGTCTGTCATGCACCCAAACATTTTCTAATTACTAGCAAAAAAAATTATGTCTCAAAAACACTTTGAATGTGTATGACCTTAAACCATAGATTCATGTCACACAACGTGTCTACTTTACACCAGCATAATTTCCATTTCTGTATTTCCATTAACAGAAGACAGACCTTGGTGAGGACTTGTTTTTCAATGGGCTGAGTTGAATGTTATTGGTGGCAATTTGAGTACAGAACATTTTGGATCACTTCACATTTATCCTGTGCTCTATGCTGAGCTCTTACATTCAGGTTTCTAGCTACATCTCTGAAATATGTGATTCAGGTGAAAGACCCGATGGATCCATTCACTAATGAGGAAGCAGAGTTACTCTTGACTCTGTTTGCTTTCTGTTCAGGAGTGTCCTTCTTTTCAAAGGTTTCTGAAGGACAAAGTACCTCGTGGTCCGAGCTGCTGTGATCATATGATAGAGAGACCAGATACAGCGGTATGTCTGGGTATGGTGGTAGCTAGCTACCTCTATACCCAGACATACCGCTGTATCTGGTCTTTCTATCATATGATCACAGCAGCTCGGACCACGAGGTACTTTGTCCTGCAGAAGCTTATCGTGACCTGTGGAGGTACGGTCCTGGCAGCAGCTGTATTGTTCTGAGCGATCACGCCGGTTGTGTGCTACACAACCTTATCAGGTGAGCAGTTCCTATATTTCACCACTTAAAACCTGTCTCCTAAAGGATAAGACCCTATATGCGTATTCTCACCCCTATCTTAGACTTCTTTTCAAAGGAGCACAAAACTGTGTTTGACCGTACTTTTGTGTATGCCTAGAAACACGAGCAAAAAGATGGACACCGCCAGATCACAGGTCACATGGGAGTTCAAAATGATATCCTCTGTCTCATTACAGTGAGTTTTCCATTGGGAATTTGGTCTGAATCACATTTATCAGAGATTTACATGAAATTGCTCAGCATAGAGAGGAGGATAAAGGCGAACAGGTCCTTACTGCGATCTTTGAGAGGCAGAATATACAAATTAGCGACAGTTAAAGAATTGGCTTTATTACTATTTTGTTAAAGGTGATTAGGTGGCATTATTCGTCAGGTCAGTACGATCGCAGGAATAATAGATTTCACATCTAGGTAAATTCCTGGAAATGTGAAGTTTCCAAAATGGGGTCACTTATGGGTGTTTTTGCACTGTTTTGGCACATAAGGGGCTCTGCAAACACAAAATGGAGTCCGCTATCAATTCCAGCTATTTTTGCCTCCAAAAGTCAAATGGTGCTCCTTCCCTTCTGAGCCCTGCCATGTCCCAAACAATAGTTTTATAACACATATGGGGTGTTTGTGTACTCAAGAGCAATGGCACTACTAATTGAATAGTCCATTTTCTCCTGCTACCCTTGTGAAAATCAAAAAATTAAAGACTGAAGCAACATTTTTATAGCAAAAATGTCTTTTTTATTTCCATGGCTCAACATTATGAAATTCTGTGAAGCACCTGTGGATTCAAAGTACTCACTATACTTCTAGATAAATTCCTGTAGGTTTGAAGATTCCAAAATGAGATCACTTATGGGCGGTTTCCAATTTTTAGGCACACCAAGGCTCTGCAAATGCGACATTGTTTCCGCTATCGATTTCAGCTAATTTTTAACTCCAAAAGTCAAATAGTGCTCCTTCCCTTCTTAGTTTTCCAAAGCTGGTTTCACACTTGTGTTCCGGCAAGATACAGAGTAAAACACATCTGGCCGCATCTAATCTTTTCGTAAAACAGAATGCAACCGCACCAACATTATGCCTGATCCAATTCTCGGTGTGGTTGCATCTGGTTGCATCCGATTTTTTGCCGGATCCATTGGAAAGTTGCAATTTTTGATAGTACATGCCTAGTGGGCGTATCATATGAAACATGTATATATACAATGTTCTAGGTGAAATTCAGATGCCCTGCTCTTAAAATCAAGCTGTGAAAATCGCTCTGTCACTGGAGGCTTTCTGTTTTAAAGTGGATTTCTTTTTGAAGTGGTATGATTGTTAGTTGTGGCATGGGAAAAGGGACATGGAAGATTGAGACAGAGACGATGCTGGCGATATTAGTTGCACCCCATTTTTTATGTATTCTCTTGCTTATACCCAGAGCTATGGAAACAACCTAAAAAGTTCTTTGACTAAATACGGATGACCGCTGAAAACTTTGATTAGTTGGTGCAATGTGTTGGAGGCTTCATCACCAGGAAGGACACGTGTTTCTGCAGATCTGTTTCTCCTGAGGAATGTCTGATGGTGACACTCAGGTATGCCAATTTTATTGTAAGTGCTTTTTTATTTAAATGGTAGTACTATTAGAAACATTTACTACCATTTTGTTTAATTATCTTCTGCAGATTCCTGGCTACTGGAGAGACCTTATCAATGTTACATTTCCAGTTCAGGCTTGGAATTTTCACCAAGTTCCAAATTATCCAAGACACCTGCTGAACTTTGTGGGAAGTCTTACATGAGTAAGGGCCGCTTCACACTGCGGCACGATCCGGTCCGGGGCTGTCCAGGAGGACCCTGACAGCCGCGGACTGGATCAGCAACAGGACTGGGGGGCTATTATGCCCTCCGGTCTGGTGTGCAGCCGCACGCAGTTCTCGCTGCTAATAAGTCAGGACCGCGGGCACTGCGGTCCTGACGTGTCTGCGGCTGCAGCTGCGTGTGCTGCACACTGGACCGGAGGGCATAATAGCCCCCCAGTCCTGTGTGCTGATCCGGTCCACGGCTGTCAGGGTCCTCCCAGACAGCCCCGGACCGAATCGTGCCGCAGTGTGAAGCGGCCCTAATTCATCCCCCATCCCACAACAGAAAACTGAATTGAAATTGCAGAGCAATTTCATAACACCTGTCAATTTCTAAACTGTTTGGTGTTGTGGATGGGAAATATATCCAGATTATTAAACCTGTATGAACTGGATCAGAGTATTTCAACTATAAGAAGTACTTCTCCATTGTTTTGATGGCTATTGCAGATGCAGAATACCATTTTGTAGCTGTGTACATTGGCACATATGGACTCTCAAGTGACTCAGGTTTTTAAACTTTTTTGCAATGGGACATTGCTTATATGGAAATGATTTTAATTTCGCACCACCAACACTGTTTCCAATTACTGAAGGGCCACCCATGCCATTTGTTTTCATTGATGGTGAAGCATTCCAGATGTGTGGAATGCTGAAACTGTACTCCAGTCATGGGTTGAATGCTACAAAAGGGATCTTCAACTACAGACTGACAAGGGCCAGAAGAAATGTTGAGTGTGCCTTTGGGCTCGTAACATCAAAATGGAAATGTTGGACAAAGACATTAATCTGAAAACTGAGACTGTGGACAAAGTAGTGAAAACGTGTGTCATTTTCCAAAATTATTTAATGGTGAAAGAGTGACTCACACTTAGAGCTGGATGAGCTTGTGGAAATCACATCGGGTGATTGTAAACATACAACGCTAAAAACAATGGTAGTTGTTGTAGAAATGAGGGCTCAGTTTGCTGGTTACTTTGTGTTGGACAAGGGGCTAGAGCCATGGCAAGAGCAAATGGTGTAATTATTTTGTGTCTGTCCATCAATAAAGGTGAAATGTGTCATGTAACCTCCCTCTACCCTCAATGTACACTCAGGTAATCAAAAGTAAAATATTAATGTTTCTTACATTTAATAATGTTGTATTGACCCCCTGTTACCCTATCGTGTGTGTCATTGAATAAAGCTTTTGACCTGTCATTTTACTTCCTCTTTCCTTCACAATGTCTGCATTGTAATGTTGTAATAAAAGTGTTCATTTCTTAGTAATGTTGCATTACCCCCTTTAACATTGTATCCTATATGTGTAGTTGATCCAGGATTTTTTTTTCTGCT
Organism: Allobates femoralis; assembly: GCA_033576535.1. Taxonomy (NCBI): domain Eukaryota; kingdom Metazoa; phylum Chordata; class Amphibia; order Anura; family Aromobatidae; genus Allobates; species Allobates femoralis. The sequence goes on from JARQOC010000002.1 coordinate 377,178,853, forward strand.
TGCATATTTGCAGTAATGAAGGATTTTTTACTCTAATGCAGAAATTTAGCTTCTACCTCATTGGATTTTTTTTTTCTTTTGGATCAACGCTATAGGATGTTGAACTCCATATGCAGTGGCGTAACTAGAGTCTGGTGGGCCCCGGTGCGAAATTTTGACCTGGGCCCCCCCCCCCCCCCCACCAGGGCCGGACTGGGACCAAAAAGCATCCCTGGAAAAGAAGCCCCATCAGCCCCAATACGTAAATTTTGCTTTTACCCTGTTGTGGCCCTCACCCCTTTCTTAAAAAAGTTATTTGAAGAGCCACATGTGAATGGTTCAGCAGAGGGAATAATCAACCACAGCTCCATTTACATGGTGCTCTTCAAAGCTCCATTTCTCAGGATTGTGGGGTCCCAGTGGTCAGACACACAGACACACAGCCAGCCACACACAGAGCCACAGCCAGTCACACACAGAGCCACAGTCAGCCAGCCACACACACAAAGCCAGCCACACACACATACACACACAGCCAGCCACAGCCAGACAGCCACACACAGCTAGCTACATAAACAGCCACCAGCCACACAGACAGCCACACACAGACACAGCCAGCCACACATATACAGCCACACACAAACAGCCAGCCACATAGACAGCCATCAGCCAGCCACACACAGATGCAGCCAGCCAAACACATACACAGCCACACACATATACAGCCACAGACAGCCACACACAGACAGCCACACACAGACAGCCACCAGCTACACACAAACAGCCACACACAGGTGCAGCCAGCCACATAGACAGCCACAGCCAGCCACACATCCAACCAGCCACACACAGCCAGCCACACAGCCATACAGTCAGCCACACAGCCAAGCAGCCCAGCCACACACAGCTCCAGCCACACACAGACACACAGTCAGCCACACACAGCCAGCCACACACAGCCATCCACAGCCATGCTGCTCCAGCCACAGCCAACCCAAGCCAGCCACATGGCACCAGCCACACACAGCCAAGCAGCCCCAGTCACACACAGCAGACACACACAGCCATCCACAGCCATGCTGTTCCAGCCACAGCCAACCCAAGCCAGCCATGTGGCACCAGCCACACACAGCCAAGCAGTCCCAGTCACACACAGACACAGTCAGCCACACACAGCCAAACAGCTCCAGCCACACACAGGACACAGTCAGCCACACAGCCCCAGCCACACAGCCATTCAACATCAGCCACACACAGCCAGACACACACAGCCATCCACAGCCATGCAGCTCCAGCCACAGCCAACCCCAGCCAGCCACGTGGCACCAGCCACACACAGCCAGACACACAGCCCCAGCCACACACAGACACATAGTCAGCCACACACAGCCAGCCACAGCCACACACAGCCAGCCACGCAGCCTCAGCCACACAGCACAGCACCAGCCATACAGCCAACTAATGCATAACATTTTGAGGATAACCTGGTGTTGGTGAAGTCCTATTATGGAGACAGTATGAGGCACAGTATAGGACATAGTATGGGGGCACACAGTGGGGAGGGGGGCACACGCAGAACATTTGAGTCTGACCTGGCGTTGGTGAAGTCTTGTTATGGGGCACACAGTATAGAGGTGGGCGGCACAGTATGGGGGAGGAATCAGTATAAGGGTGGGGGGCACGCACAGTATTGGAGAGGGCACAGTATGGGGGGCACACAGTATAAGGGGGTGGGCACACACATGCACAGTATGGGTAGGGGGCACAGTATAAGGGGTGGGCATGCACACAGTATGGGTAGGTGGGCACAGTATATGGGGCACACAGTATAAGAAGGGGGCACAGTATATGGGAGGGTATTAGTAGATGGGGAGGCACAGTATGGGAAGGGGGCACACAGTATATGGGGCACACAATATAGGGGGGTACAGTATATGGGGTGGGCACGTACAGTACATGAGGTGGGCGCAAAGTATATGGGGAGGGCACAGTATGGGGGCACACAGTATATGGAGAGGGCACACAGTATATGGGGCACACAATACAGTCTCTGACCTGGCGTTGGTGCAGTCCTGGTACAGAGTCTTGAAGTCTCTCCTGGGGATCAGCTTGCTGTGGTTGATCCCGAGCTGGATGGCCCCCAGCCCCTGCAGCATCTGCAGACAGATGAGCTCCTGCCCAGATCCAGCACAAAGGACGCGACCCGCACCCTGTGCATCTCCACCATCCGGCATTCACTGCTGGCTGCCCCGGGAGCCGGGCTGTATGCGCCCAGCAGCAGAGATTCCCGCGGGCTCAACATTGCAGGAGGAGGGGCGGACATGGCCATGCTCGGGCTCCCGGAACAAGCAGCACTTAGGAGGAGAGGAGGGGCGGGCACAGCAGCAGGAAGTGAGCTCTCACTTCCCGTCCTCCCTCCTCTCCGGCCGGCACTATCGCGGTCGTGGTGGCCGGCTGTCAGCACGGGCCACGGGGCCCCCCGGGGGGGTGCGAGCCCCCGGGGGGGTGCGGGCCCCCCCTGGGGGCGGGCCCGGTCGCAGTTGCGACCCCTGCGACCGCGGTAGTTACGCCACTGTCCATATGAATAGTTTTCAATAAAACTTACCAATTGGTTACGCCAAAGCATTTTTTAATTTTATTTATATACTTAAACCTAACACAGTTTTTTACTACTCTTACTCAATGCAATATGTAGTAGGGGTAATGGAAATATTAGTGAAGTGGCAGTGACTCACCCGGGCCAGGGGACTCTGGTCTTAGGCGCGGTCTGTAGATCACGGTTAGCGGTGCCTGAGGCTGTGGGCCCGGTGGTCAATGTAAAAAGGAGAAAAATAAAATAATAAAAAGGAATAACAGAATAAAGTTCTGGCTCGTGACGCCACCTGTAGGTTCCAGTAATAGCACCGGTGCTGCTGGATTCTCCGGGGTGATGGGCGGCAGCAAGATGGAGTCGCTCCCTACAGGTCTAGCGGGGTCCCTGGGGCTGAGTTATAATGGTGGAATAGGGTAACGCAGTCGTTCCTGTGAGGCAATGCAGATTAGTCACAGTTCAGAAGAATCACTGACACGCTGCTCACTCTGCACGGGTCCTTTACTCCGGTAAACGGCAACTTTACAGGGTATGCGATGGTGTCGGCTAAGGTAGTAGAACCGGGTGGTTCTGGCAATGAGCAGCGTCCCTCTGAAGCTTCTCTGGTGTCTTTCTCTATCTGTATCTGTCCCTTCACATCGCTGCTCTGCTATACCTAATTGGGAACACTGAGGGCCTTCGGTTGGGTCACCGCTGCAACGTTAATTCTCCCTCGGTGGGCCCTAGTCCTCTTGGGTGGGTGCTCCTGGTATAAGCTGCGGTAGTTGTTAATTGGTGGGTCGTGCTCCTGTAAAGCCTGCAACCACTCCGGGTTTGTGGTTCAGGGATGTAGCCTGCTGGACCACCTCGGAGCCGGTACTCCGGATTTGGACTGGGCGAGGGTATTAAATTACCCGTTCTACTCTTGGCCCCTTTCTCTTCTGCGTCACCAGGTTGAGGTGCCCTCCCAGTTAGCTTTCTCAGTGCTTCTCTGTAGCTTCTCCAACTCTGCTACATCTGTTGCTTTCACTTTGCTGTCTGTGCTGCACGACTCTGTGAAGCGCCCTTCTGACTTCTCTGCACTTACTTCCTGCTTGATCTAACTCCTTGCTGCTCTCCCACTCACTATATAACCTAGCTCTCCTCCCACCGGGACTAGTTACCCTAGCAACGGATGTCTAATTGGTCCCCTATCACTAGTGAACTATATGGCAGGGTCCTCACTGTCAGTGAACTACTGGGTTGAGGCAAAACCTATGGGGAATTATTGGGCTGGCTTGTGACTACTTAATACCCTTTTAGCTGGGTCTCTAATTTTGGTGAGCTACAAGGCTGGATCACTAATGTTGATGGACTAATTAGCTGGACAGCAACAGCCAAAAGACCCTGTGCTGAATTGTAACTTCCTGTGAATTTCTGGACTGGGTCAGCAACACCATTAAACACCTAGGCTGGGTCTCCATCATTGGGAAGCTTCAATGCTGCATCACAAATATAATCAAATTACTGGACTGGATATATATTGTACATAAGGGAGCAAAATGTGAATTCATTAGTAGCTATCTTTCCTGTACTTGAACAAATACTACTAGTCTATATGTTCTCCCTTGCCCTACTCTGTTTACTTGTAATTTTAATCCTTGTTTCCCTCATCTAAAAAACATTTTTAACTTTCCCCTTCTTGATACCCTTCCCTCTTATATAGTTATAAGTATTTATTTAATGATATACTGGATATTTCAAGTACAATGTCTATGCTTGTTCTATTATAGCTGTGCTTCTTTTAAAAATCATTAAAAAGTATAAAAAAAATGAAATTATATATAAATAAATCTTTCTTGAAATTATAACGCACCTATACCATTGAAATACATCACAGATCAGTCAATGTCATCATAAAAGTTTATGACATCATAGAGTCTATAAATTCCACCATGGAACCACAGAATCTCAGTCTTCAGAGACTCCGGCGAGCGACTGCACCTCCTTTGTAATCAGCCAGATATTCAGTTTATTTTATAACACTTTTAATTCTGAAAAGATCACAAGGCAGGAAGGAAAAGAGGAAAAAAAGGAAAGAACATATTGCAAAATGGTTTTGGAGGGAAGCAACCATCAACCTGCTGTGCTTGATTTCCATCGTCAGCAATGGAATAGACTGGAATGCCATTGGTATTGAAGTACTTGGCTATATTGATGACACAGGTAAACTACTGGGGTAGATTGTCACTACTAGCGACTTACTGAGCTGGCTTTCCCCACCAGAGCACTACTAGTTTGGATTGCCACGACTAGTGAAAACCTGGGCTTAATTGCAACCACTGGTAAATTTCTGGGCTGGAATAACAATACTATAATTCTCCTGAACTAGTTCGGCACTTTCAGCAGACCAGCTGGTTGGATCAACACTGCTGGAAAAGTAATGGGCTGTTTCGCCTCCACAGGCAGATTACTGAGCTGGATCACCACCACTGGTGAACTATTACTTTGGGTTGAAAATACCAGTGAACTATATGGCTGGGTCCTTACCGTCAGTGAACTGCTGGGCTGAGGCAAAACCAATGGGGAAATATTGGACTGGCTTGTGACTACTGAATACCCTTTTAGCTGGGTCTCTGATTTTGGTGAGCTACAAGGCTGGATCACTAATGTTGATGGACTACTTAGCTGGACAGCCACGGCCTAAAGACCACTGTGCTAAATTGTAACTCCCTGTGTATTACTGGACTGGGACAGCACCACCAGCAAACACCTAGGCTGGGTCTCCATCATTGGAAAGCTTCAATGCTGCATCACAACTATAATCAAATTACTGGACTGGATATATATTGTACATAGGGGAGCAAAATGTTAATTCATTAGTAGCTATCTTTCCTGTACTTGAACAAATACTACCAGGTTATATGTTGTTCCTTGGCCTACTCTGTTTACTTGTAATTTTAATCCTTGTTTCCCTAATCTAAAAAACATTTTTACCTTTTCCCTTCTCGATACCTCTCCCTCTTATAGTTATAAGTACCATATGTATTTAATAATATACTAGTTATTTCAAATATAATGTCTATGCTTGTTCTATAATAGCAGTGCTTGTTTAAAAATCAATGAAAAGTATTAAAAAAATAAAGTATATATAAATAAATCTTGCTTAAAATTATAACCCACCTATACCATCGTAATACATCTCAGATCAGTCAATGTCATCATAATAGTTTATGACATCATAGAGTCTATAAATTCCACTGTGGAAGCTCAGAATCCCAGTCCTCATAGACTCCAGCGAGCGACTGCACCTCCTTTGTAATCAGCCAGATATTCAGTTTATTTTATAAGACTTTTAATTCTGAAAAGATCACAAAGAAGGAAGGAAGAAAGAGGAAAAAAAGGAAAGAACATATTGTAAAATGGTTTTGGAGGGAAGCAACCATCAACCTGCTGTGCTTGATTTCCAGCATCAGCAATGTAATAGACTGGAATGCCATTGGTATTGAAGTAGTTGGCTATATTGATAACACAGGTAAACTACTGGGGTAGATTGCCACTACTAGTGACTTACTGGGCTGGGTTTCCCCCACCAGTGCACTACTAGTCTGGATTGCCAAGACTAGTGAATAACTCGGTTTGAATTGCAACCACTGGTAAATTTCTGGGCTGGAATAACAATACTATAATTCTCCTGAACTAGTTCGGCACTTTCAGCAGACCAGCTGGTTGGATCAACACTGCTGGAAAAGTAATGGGTTGTTTCGCCTCCACAGGCAGACTACTGAGCTGGATCACCACCACTGGTGAACTATTACTTTGGGTTGAAAGCACCATTGAACTATATGGCAGGGTCCTCACCATCGGTGAACTACCGGGCGGAGGCAAAACCGATGGGGAAATATTGGGCTTGCTTGTGACTACGGAATATTCTTTTAGCTGTGTCTCTAATTTTGGTGAGCTACAAGGCTGGATCACTAATGTTGATGGACTACTTAGCTGGACAGCCACGGCCTAAAGACCGCTGTGCTAAATTGTAACTCCTTGTGAATTCCTGGACTGGGTCAGCACCACCATTAAACACCTAGGCTGGGTCTCCATCATTGGGAAGCTTCAATGCTGCATCACAACTATAATCAAATTACTGGATTGATTATATATTGTACATAAGGGAGCAAAATGTGAATTCATTAGTAGCTATCTTTCCTGTACTTGAACAAATACAACTAGGATGAATGTACTCCCATGCCCTACTCTGTTTACTTGTAATTTTAATCCTTGTTTCCCTATTTTAAAAAACATTTTTACCTTTCCTTTTCTCGATACCCTTCCCTCTTATAGTTATAAGTATTTATTTAATGATATATTGGTTATTTCAAATATAATGTCTATGCTTGTTCTATTATAGCAGTGCTTGTTTTAAAAATCAATAAAAAGTATTAAAAAATAAAATTATATATAAATAAAACTTGCTTGAAATTATAACCCACCTATACCATCGTAATACATCACAGATCAGTCAATGTCATCATAATACTTTATGACATCATAGAGTCTATAAATTCCACTGTGGAAGCTCAGAATCTCAGTCTTCAGAGACTCCAGCGAGCGACTGCACCTCCTTTGTAATCAGCCAGATATTCAGCTTATGTTATAAGACTTTTAATTCTGAAATGATCACAAGGAAGGAAAAAAGAGGAAAAAAGGAAAGGACATATTGCAAAATGGTTTTGGAGGAAAGCAACCATCAACCCGCTGTGCTTGATTTCCATCATCAGCAATGTAATATACTGGAATGCCATTGGTATTGAAGTTCTTGGCTATAGGTAAACTACTGGGGTAGATTGCCACTATTAGCGACTTACTGGGCTGTGTTTCCCCACCAGTGCACTAGTCTGGATTGCCACGACTAGTGAAAACCTGGGTTGAATTGCAACCACTGGTAAATTTCTGGGCTGGAATAACAATACTATAATTTTCCTGAACTAGTTCGGCACTTTCTGCAAACCAGCAGGTTGGATCAACACTGCTGGAAAAGTAATGGGCTGTTTCGCCTCCAAAGGCAGACTACTGAGCTGGATCACCACCACTGGTAAACTATTACTTTGGGTTGAAAGCACCAGTGAACTATATGGCAGGGTCCTCACCGTCAGTGAACTGCTGAGCTGAGGCAAAACCGATGGGGAAATATTGAGCTGGCTTGTGACTACTGAATACCCTTTTAGCTGGGTCTCTATTTTTGGTCAGCTACAAGGCTGAATCACTAATGTTGATGAACTACGTAGCTGAACAGCCACGGCCAAAAGACCCCTGTGCTGAATTGTAACTCCCTGTGAATTCCTGGACTGGGTCAGCATCACCAGCAAATACCTAGGCTGGGTCTTCATCATTGGGAAACTTCAATGCTGATTCACAACTATAATCAAATTACTGGACTGGATATATATTGTATATAAGGGAGCAAAATGTTAATTCATTAGTAACTATCTTTCCTGTACTTTTATTATTACTATTATTATTATTATTTATTTATTTAAATAGCGCCATTAGGTTCCATGGCGCTTTACATGAGGATAGGGGAGACAAGCACAATTACAATAACTCTAGACAATCAGGACATATAGGTACAGGAGGGGACCCTGTCCAAAAGGGCTCGCAGTCTACGAGGGGCGGGTGGGGATACAGTAGGCTGGGGGAGTGTCATTTATGGGGCGGTCGCCTGGGTCTCATGGCAGGTTGTAGGCTTGACGGAATAGGTGAGTCTTCAGGTGACACTTGAAGCTTCTCAGGGTCGGAGAGTGTCTGACGTGTTGGGGCAGGGAGCTCCCGAGTATGGCAGATGCCCAGGCGAAGTCCTGAACGCGGTTGTGTGAAGGGGAGATGAGGGGGAGCAGAGGAGGAGTTCTTGGGAGGAACGGAGGTTGCGTGAGGGTAGGTATCAGGAGACCAGGGTAGAGATGTATGGTGGGGACAGGTTGTGTATCGCTCTGTATGCCATGGTTAGTGTTTTGAACTGGCATCTCTTGGAGGTGGGGAGCCAGTGAAGGGCTTGGCAGAGGGGGGAGACAGGATAGTAGCGGGAGGACAGATGGATTAGTCGGCAAGCGGAATTGAGGATACATTGGAGAGGTGTCAGAGAGTTGGATGGGAGACCAGTGAGAAGGAGGTTGCAGTAGTCAAGGCGGAAGATGATAAGGGCATGAATAAGTGTTTTAGCGGTGTCATGGGTAAGGAAGAAGCAGATCCATGAGATATTTCTAAGCTGGAGCCGGAGGGATGTGGAGATGGCTTCGATGTGGGGCTTGAAGGATATGGAGGAGTCAAGGATTACCCAAGGCACTTGGCTTGGGAGACTGGGGAGAGGGCGCAATCATTGACGCAGATAGATAGGTTGGGAAGTGGGGGGGAATTTTTTGGGGGTAAGACTATGAATTCAGTTTTGTCCATGTTGAGTTTAAGGAAGCGAGCAGAGAAAAAGGATGAGATGGTGGAAAGGGATTTTGGAGAGTAGGAAGGTGATGTCGGGGCCGGACAAGTAGATTTGGGTGTCGTCGGCGTAGAGGTGGTACTGGAGGCCGTGGGACTCAATGAGTTGCCCTACGCCGAGAGTGTATATGGAGAAAAGTAGTGGTCCCAGGACCGAACCTTGGGGGACTCCGACAGAAAGGGGGTTGTGCGAGGAGGAGGTGTGGGAGTGGGAGACACTGAAGGTCCAGTCTGCTAGGTATGAGGAGATCCAAGAGAGGGAAGGTGGGTGATGCCGAGAGATTCCAGGATCCGGAGAAGAAGGGAGTGGTCAACCGTGTCGAAGGCGGCGGACAGGTCGAGGAGGAGGAGGTTGGAGTAGTGGCCTTTGTTCATGGCGGCAAGTAGGTCGTTGGTGATTTTGGTCAGGGCTGTTTCGGCGGAGTGGGGGGGTCGGAAGCCGGACTGTAGGCGGTCGAAGTGGGAGCACGAGGAGAGGTGAGAGGACAGTTCGGAGTGGACGTGCTGTTCAAGTAGCTTAGAGGCGAATGGGAGAAGAGATATGGGGCGATAGTTGGCGACAGAGGTAGGGTTGAGGGAGGGTTTTTTAAGGATGGGCGTGATTAGGGTGTGTTTGAAGGCCGAGAGGAAGGCGCCAGTAGTAAGTGATAGGTTGAAGAGGTGGGTGAGGGCTGGGATGAAAATGGAGGTGTGGTTGGGAATGGGTGGGATGGGAGTGGGTCATGGGCGTTGGTGGTGAGGTGTGATTTCGACAGGAGGGAGGAGAGTTGGTCTTCAGTTATGGGGGGGAAGTGGCTAATGGAGGAGGAGGGCAGTGTAGGTGAGAGGGGGAGTTGTGGGGAAAGTGGGCCAAAGCTGTTTCTGATCTTGTCTTCTCCTTGAAGAAGGTCGCAAAGTGTTCAGCGGAGATGAGGGGAGAGGGGGGAGGAGTGGGCGGGTGGAGTAAGGAGTTGAAAGTTTTGAAGAGCTGTTTGGGCTTGTGGGACAGAGAGGTTATTAGGGATGAGAAGAAGGCTTGCTTGGCAGTAGCAAGTGCCGTCTTGAAGTCAATGAGGGATTGTTTGAACAGAGCAAAGTGCTCGGAGGTGCGGGACTTTTTCCATCTCCTCTCAGCGACCCTGGACGCCCGTCTTAGGTTTTTAGTGAGGGTCATATGCCAGGGTTGCCTGTTAGTGTGTGTAGCGTGGAATGTGGGGAGGGGGGCGGCTAGGTCGAGGGCGTTCGTTATTGTGGTGTTGTATAGGGTGGTGGCAGTTAGTGATGGGCGAATCCTAAAATACTCAGAATCACTAGACTCTAACGAGTCCGAGTCGGAAACTCACTACTGCTTTTGCGAGTATAGCGAGTCCAATGTTAATGAATGGGGAAGTGAGTATTGCAGCGATTCCTGTGCTGCTGGACCCTACAAGGGGTCTGGCAGCAGAGGAAAAATCTGCAATTCCCCATTTTATTCTTTAAAAGCCATCGCAAAAAGACGCCGGCTTTTAAAGAATATTAAAAAAAAAAATATATCTATGTAGAGGGATGTAGTAGAGCTGACACCGCGTTTGGGACTATGTCGGACGGAAGAGGATGAAAGAATGGCCTAGTTCACACATATGAGCTTTTTTAACCATCTCTGCGTTTTTTGGGCTGTTAAAAAAACGCAGGTGCGTTAACGCAGGGTGCACTTGAGTGTACATGCGTTTTTCAGCTCCACTTGCGTTTTTTTCCACCAGTCCAAAAAACGCTGAATGCAGCGTTTTTTGGGTGCTGGAAAAAAAACACAGGGGTTGCTCCCAAAAACGCATGCGTTTTTTTAACATGGGGCCCTATGGGAAACGCATGCGTTAACGCAAGGCACATATAGTTTTTAAAAGGCTCATTGAGGCACCCTGCGTTAACGCTAGCGTTTTTGCCTGCGTTTTTGGGTAAAAAATGACAAAGTCCAAAAAGGATTAAAATCCTTTCAGACACACAAGGGACATTTTTTAGCACTCTTAAAAAAACGCATGTGCTTTTAGGAGTGCTAAAAAAAATGCAAATTGTGTGTGAACATGGGCAATGTGCAAAAAAGTTTAACAATGGGGGTATACATGAAATAACGGCCTAACTTTTTTAATGGTCAACATGGTGTCGCATGAGGAGAAGGAGGAGCAGTCCAGCGATTAGCCAAAGTACAGAAGTGTGTACCCATGGGTGAGTGGAGGTACATGGCAAATTACCGTTACAAAATTTTAATTCCGCTCTCATTTCCTGGTGGTGTGGTGAAGTCTGGCCCAATCCAACCCTTGTTCATCTTGATCAGAGTCAGTCTGTCAGTTGACAGGCGGGTGCGTTTATCAGTAATGATTCCACCTGCGGCAGTATAAACACGCTCTGACAAAACGCTAGCGGCAGTGCAGGCCAGGACTTCCAAGGCGTAAAGAGCCAATTCATGTAACATGTCCATCTTGGATACTCAATAATTGTAAGGCACAGAGGAATGTCGGAGTACAGTTATTAGATCTGCAAGGTACTCCTTCAGCATCTGGCCAAACTTGCCATTTCTTGTGGCACTACCCCGCACCTCAGGTGTTGTGGAACGTTAGGGGCTGAGAAAACTGGCCCACATCTTAAAGACTATTCCCCAACCTCGGGCAGATTGGACTTGTGCCCCTCTCGGCCGTACGCCTTGGTTGTCCACCGATTCCTGACCTATGCAGCTATCGTTTTGTGAGGGGAATGCTTTGTGTACTTCCGCAACTATGGCCTTCTGGAACTGCTACATTTTTGCTGACCTCTCCGCCTCAGGAATAAGAGACATAAAGTTCTCATTGTAGCGTGTGTCTAACAGTGTTACCAACCAGTAATGTTTTTTGGCCCAAGATGTTCTTAATGCGAGGGTATGACTGGTGTGCATGTCGTGTCCTCAATTTGGCCGGAGAGTAGCTCCATGTCTTCATCCTTCTCCTCCTCCTCCTCTTCCTCCTCGTCATAGTCCTCCGCTGCACGTTGTGATGAGATGAGGCTGGGCTGTGTGTTATCACCCACACCAACTACTGTTTCTTGCTCCAACTCATCGCGCTACGCCTACAATGCATCATGTTTGTTTCTGAGCAGAGACCGTTTTAGAAGGCAGAGAAGCGGTATGGTGACACTAATAATGGCGTCATCGCCGCTCACCATCTTGGTGGAGTCCTCAAAGTTTTGGAGGACGCTACATAGCTCGGACATCCATCTCCACTCCTCACGCCTTAGGTGATGCAGGTACTCAACAACACAAATCCTGACCAACATGTGCAGAGTTGAGTTCCAACGCGTGGGGACATCACACACCAGTCTGTGAGCCAGAAGCTGCAAAAGGCCCCGGCAAGCCGGCAAGGCCGCCAGAAGCAGTAGGTTACTTTCGAAAAAGTAAAGACAGGCGTCAAACTTTTAAGAGGAGATCATACAGCTCTGGGTATGATTTTAGAAACCACTGAACTACGAGGTTGAGCACATGGGCCATGCATGGAACATGTGTCAGCTGGCCTCGCCTCAAAGCCGCCACCAGGTTCCGGCCATTGTCGCACACGACCTTTCCTGGCTTAAGGTTCAGAGGTGTAAGCCAGTGATCTGCCTGCTGTTTCAGAGATGTCCACACCTCTTCTGCATTTTGGGGTTTGTCACCTATGCATATTAGATTCAGCACAGTCTGTTGCCGTTTCGCCGAGGCAGTGCTGCAGTACTTCCAGCTTGAGACTGGTGTGGAGAAAACAGTGGATGAGGATGCGCAGACAGGTTCCTTCTCTTGCCAGAACCCTCTCTCTATATGGTCCTTCCAGGTTTATCCTTCTCTCCCTTCTCTCTACGTGTACGGTATACTTAACCATAGGTACAAAGAGGGCAAGAAGTGCATGTCTATTGTATGTTTGGCCCTATTGTTTGAGACCAGAGAATGTGTGATCAAATCTGATGTCTGTATTTTATTTATCTGCTTGCAGTTGATAGGGTGATGAAGAGATGGAGGAGCTGCCGGGACCAGTATAAGAAGGAGTACGAATGGCAGTTACGCCTGGGCCCACAAGCTGCACCACGGTTGCGTGTTTACGCCCACTATTACAGACTGTCATTCCTTCATCCATTTGTGCGTCTTAGAAGGTCCGTTATGTAAGATTTTCATTTGCCCATAAGTTTAACATGTGTAAGATTAGACACTATGGGTGATGTCCCAATTGCTTTTGTAACCATGTCAAACAGGAAGGCGGAGGCTGATCTGGTGAAAGCGGGCAAACATATTTGGCCATAATGTACATAATTATGTTAGTGGACCTCAGATTTTTACGATGTGCATAAGACAGACATAGTCCACACTCTGCAAAGTTTGCTTGTGGGACCATGGGTACTGGATGTATTTGTTTGTGAGCGAATCACCATAACAACTGCCACCATGAAGGCATGTGTCCATGACGTGGGCATGTAGTGACTGGCTCACAAGGGCTTAGTCTTGTGGCTCAAGTAAGACACCTTATATGTTTATGCCTCCACTAATGTGCTTCTTACAGGCACCCACCTTGTCCAAAAAGCAAGTGGGATACCGAAATTGGTCCCGGTTTTACATTTCCCTTTGTAGGTTCTGACAGGCCTGGTGCATGTTGAGAAGTACCCTGTCAACCTGCAACATTATGTAGTCTTTGCATGTTTAATTGTCATTGTCTCCATTTGTGGTTAAATGACTAGTGTGAGGGTGGCGTCACACAACACCATATCTCTGAAGTTGTCATTGTATATTATGTTGTGGTTCTTAATAAAGTATAAAATTATCACTGAGAATACCACATTCAAATCTAACAAGCTTTTCCAAAATGCAATGTTTTGCAATAATAAAGTGATTTCAACTAAAATAGGTTGTGTTCAAAAACATGAACAGACAGGACATTGTTATTGTGAAGTTTAATAACAGTTTTCAGGTTACACTGTGTGTCGCAATGTTATTTATATGTTTTACCCCCTAAAATTTGTGATATACAGTAGGGTGCATAACTACAAATGCACAACACTTTTTTTCAGAACACAGTTGAGCAGGTCAAAGTGTCTAGCATCTTTAAAGAACTTTAGAGGGCAAAAATGTGTCCACACAATGTGGCTAAAAAATGGCCCTGTGCTTATTCTTGTAGTCCACATTGGTCCCTTCCTTGTTTTTGAGGGAAACCAGGGTATACAGTAGCATGTCAATGCGTTCTGTGTCTGATCACCAGTATCGCTCTGTGTGTGCTCACCAGTATTCATATCTGTTCAAGAGGCACAGCGGTCTCCTGGTGTGACGTACCTTCGCCCTCTTGTGTGTTGGTCTTAATATTATTAAAGTTGCGTATGCCTGTGCCATAATTTCCAAATGTTACTTGGCCCATTACCTTATGTAAATATGTTGTAGCATATCTGAAGGCATCTGAAGGTTAACTATAGTGTGTGAGATGGTCATAGCAGCATAGCAAGGTGTGATTTTTTATTGCGGGAAGGGTGCGTAATTTTGCAAGCTCAATGGCATGACCTGACTTTTATGAGCTGCCATTTGTACCATAACGGTCCCATATACGTAGGCAAAATATGTGTTGTGCTGGTTAATATTTCCTTACAATGTTTTAACTATTGTTTTTACGTTAAACAATAGTTTGGAATTGGAAGGTAATCTTCACTAATTATGCTAGTATATGCCAAATTAGATTGTATGTACTTTGCTCAGCTTGTTGGTTGGGTATTTTACATGGTTAACTGTGCCAAAATGTGAGTAAAGTTATATTTGTTTATGTTGGAAACACACAAGGGTAAATGTAAGTGTAGGTTTGTAGTTATGTTGGTCACTGCACACTTTTATTTTACCTTTCTAAGCCCAGCAAATGTGGGCTGACTTTTTTTTTTGGTTTACAAATAGACCTCGCCGGCAAAATCCCCAGCCTGTGGAAGTTCACCAAGGCGCAGAGGAGGCCGCTGGGGCAGCTTTTCAACATCCGGACAGACCAGCCCAGCAATAGGATGTGGATGAAATACATGAGGTGATGCCGGACGCCAACCAACCCGTGGCTGATCAGCTTCCACCACCTTTACCACCACAGCCTGTAGAAGAACATGCTGTGAGTGGTATGGCTCTGGCGGCTCCACCAGTTCATCTGCCATCCGGTGTTCCAGCTGCTGTGGTCCCCTGTAGCTCTGGCCATGAACTTGAGAACTCCAACAGTGGCCCTGGTCCTGTTCCCCCTGCACTGCCCCAGCTCGTTTTCATGTTTCCTCCATGCAAGGTCCAGTTCCTTGCTCCTCTGTCCCTGCTCCGGCTCCCTGCCACTATGCTCCTGCGCCAGTTCTGTCCAGCTCTGGCCGAGCTGCTCCATCATCAGCATTTGGGCGGGATTCTGTGGCCTCCTCCAGCTTCAACACAGTTGCCTTCACCCCCAGCTTGGCACCTTTACCCAGATATGTATCCCCTGTGGTTGGGCCAAATTACTTTGCTCCCTGGGAAGGGGACGGGGGGGTGGCCATCCAATGCAGAGCCCAACACAGTACAGTGGGTGGCTGCCTTTGCACATAGTCTCATTGGATATCTCACACAGATTCCACGTGAGCGGAGACTGAGTGCAAGGGCAGCGGTCCAAATAGTCCTTGATGCCAAAGTGCCCCCCAACAGCCCCACACGGGTATTAAATATGCTGGAGGGTTGGCGGCGTTCACCCCACAACTTCTTGGCAAGGTCACTTCACCAACAGCCAGGCCAACCAGGACCCGTGCTGGGCTCCCAGAGTATTGATGGCCCCCCTGTAGAAGATACCTTGTGGCGTCCCTATCAGCCTTTAGTTAATGTGCCTAATGTTGGCTCTAGAGGTTTGCCTGAATATCACAGGCCGTTGGCTGAGGACATCAACCAGGCGCTCAACGTCATCAATATGCCTGTCGCTGAGGGTGACGTAGATGGGAATGTGGAACACAGTGGTGGCCGTAGTTACCATGTCCTGTAATGTAATGGACATATGGAAGTTTGTATCCATAATATTTTTATTTTTTTATTTTTAGACTTTGATTTTTCTCTTTGAGATACTGAAACATTCTTTTAATGTTATGTTTTATTTAGCAATTTGTTAGCTTAACCCCCTTTCTGTGTGTTTGTTTGTTATTTTATGTTACTAAAGGTGGCGTTTTGTGGCATTGTTAAACGTATGTGGAAAGAAGGACAGACCAAGAAACCAGATTTAACTAAAAGTAAGTCAACAGGCATGAAAGTCAACCACATAATTAAAATATTTCTTTTGCCAGCCACATAAAAGTTGTATGTGTCATGTGTACACAACTTAATCCATGAATTTGGAACTATCACAAACTTTCCACATCAGCAATTAGTCAAGACAGTTTATGTAATACACCCAAGGTGGGATTTCGGCTGGGGTTTACATTTCCATTACTAATTGAAGCTCATTATCACATTGTTGGGGGCTTTTAGATAAAAATGTGTGTCCCGTCTACAGCTCCAATGCAGTTTGTGAAGTATCATCGGCTGTGAAATCCATTTGCAACGTCGTACCATGATTTTTCGTTGGGTTCATGAAGGACCATCGCCTTCAATTGTTCCCACTGTTCGGCACATGTTTGTCTCAAAACAGTCCAACGGTCCATGGGCTGTATGTATTGTTCACATTAAGCAGGCCTCAGAGCCCATTTCCAACTGTAGATAGCACTTGAAGCAAAGGGCATGCAATGGTCACTGAGGAATTATAGGCTTGGTGCCTCCAAAAATTTACCCAAGGGTCTAGATAGGACTTAGCCTAGGAAAACATGCCTCCGGGCCCAGACAATGAGTTTGCTTGAAATTTCAGGATAGTACATTCAAAACATTCAAAGCCCAGTATGCAGGCATAGGCTTGTAGCCTCGAAAAATTAGCTGAAGGGCCTTAATCAAGATTTTGAGAAATAAAGCAGTGCGCGTGGCCCATACAATTGTTGCTTGTACTAAGAGCATAGTACATGCAAAGCCCACTATGCAGGCATAGGCTTGTTGCCTTGAAAAATTAGCTCAAAGGGCTAAATCAAGAATTTGAGAAATAAAGCAGGGGGCGTGGCCCATACAATATACTTGCTTGTACTAAGAGCATAGTACATGCAAAGCCCAGTATGCAGGCATAGAATTCAAATAGAATATGCGGTTGTAAGGTAGAGCGCAGGTATGAGACGGGATACTTTAATCCTTATCTCCGTAACTTTATTCATAAAAAGCTCCAGACCACAACATGCTTCGACGTACAGACGTCTTCCTCAAGCGGATGAGGAGCTATTAATAACAAACCATTATATACTTCCTCTAATCAATCAACCGTCAGTGCAGCCTCCCTGACAGCTGAAAGGTGGGAGGTTACACAATTTTAAAACAATTTAAACAAACTTAAAAACCTTCAGTTACAGAACTATTTATAAAACCAGAAAATAAATATAAAACCCCCAGTAAAACAAAACACATAATAATACAACGAGTTATTCTGTTGATGTTGATGATCATTTTGAACATATGCTCACAATTCCCGATTCTCAGTATTTTTCAACTTAAGAGCAATAATAAATTTAATTGTATATTTTTACTATCCCCAGTTATCTTATTTCTCCATTAAATTACTTTTCCAGGAGTTGGTCATTTATTTAAATTCTCATATCCTTACAAGTCAGAACTGTGCAAACAATTAATCAAATATAAATTCTGATTTTTATTATTATTATTATTATTTTTTTATTATTTTTTATTACTGCCCTACTGGGCTATTTTAGTGACCCCTCTAGTTATCATTGTAATCTTGAAGGATCCTTTCTAAACCAGTCTTAGGCTGGGGTCACAGATATCTGGGCAGATATTGTTCACAGATCTCTGGTTGCAGTGAAATCATGGACACATTGTTACATTTGTACACAGCCACAAAATGGGAACCATGTGTCCATGATTTCACTGCAACCAGAGATCTGTGAACAATATCTGCCCAGATATCTGTGTGTGTGACCCCAGCCTTATAAACATATCACTAGCCTGATATTTCCAATATTATTCCGTAGATGTTGATGATTATTTATCTCAGGCTGTTTCTTTTCAATTCAATTAATTATTCATAACCACACACTAAATTAAAATAACAGTAGGTAGCACCTAAACTCCATCACCGCTGCTCCTCTCACTTACGTTCCTACTCAGTAAATTATTATCAATTACTCTATATTTAGTACATATTCATCTTAATTCAGTCGATAGTGATGATTATTTTATTTTATCAAGATTTTCTCCAGCCCTTACTTCCAAACATTTCTTCTATGTTATCTTTTTTATCTATTTTCAAGATTAAATCCCATCCTAGAGTATATGAGATCCACGCTATAAGGCTGGCTTCAGACTTGCAGATGCATCTGCAGCGTTTTGCAGATGCATCTGCAAGCATCTGCATGCAGACCGCGGCCCCTATGTTTATAATGGAGCGCACGGCGGTCTGCAGATGCTTGCAGACCACCGTGCGCTCTCATTGCCCGCCATTAGTGATCTGTGCGCACGCGGATGCCTGCGCACAAATCACACACTCCCGCCCGCACCAGGGACGCAACATCTCGCATTTACACCTTATAGAGCCACATTTGGAACTACCTGGTTCTCTCTGTATACCCAGACTATTACATGTTTCTGCTGATTTCACGTTTCTCAATTTACTTGGTGCCATTATAGTCTGCAGATTTCTTCCCTTCCTGAAAATTATTACTGGCTTCTCAGTTATGCACTTGGATAATACCGGATCTTCTTTTAGGATGAACCAGTATTTTTTTTAAATTCCATAAATGTTCTTATGTGATTGGCTATAAGTTGCTATAAGATTATTGCTGTATTCTTTTTCTTTAAAAAATATTCTTTTATTCTGGGACTTATTTTATCCTTCTGATGATCCTCTATTTTCTTAATGCAATCCTCTTGTGTCAATTCTTTGCATTTTTTATATGCATCAGCCAGTAAACCTTTGAGATATCCCTTTTCTTTAAAACGTTTATTTAAAATTGCTGCCCCTTTTTTATATTCATTATCAAGGGTACAGTTCTTTCTTGTTCGCCAATATTGGCCATATGGGATTTTTTTGATCCATTTAGGGAGGTGTGCACTTTTATAGCTGAGGTAGCTATTAACATCCACTTTTTTGAAGTGAGTGGATGTACTCATCTTTCCTTGTTCATTGATGCTAATCTGGAGATCTAAAAATTGAATGGCTGAGCATGAAGTATTCGCTGTAAATTTAAGACCCCAGTTATTATTATTCAGATTTTCTGTAAAAATTCGAGCCTCCTCCTCAGTCCCCCTCCATATCATAAATAGATCATCTATAAATCTTCTATAAAATAAGATTTGGTTATTATAGAGCGGGGATTCAAATATAGCAATTTTTTCAAATGCCCCCATGTAAAGGCCCGCATAACTGGGGGCGAAACGAGCCCCCATTGCACAACCCTTTATCTGTTTATATATTGATTCTTCAAACATGAAAATATTATTCATAAGGACAAATCTTATACCCTCCAATAGTAAACCTCTTTGTTTATCCTTCATCTCCAAATCCTCGACTAGGAACTGTTCTATTATTGTTAACCCTAAATTATGGGGGATATTAGAGTACAGGGAACTCACATCTAGCGTCAAGAGTATACATCCTGGTATATTGGGGATTCTCTTTATTTGCCCTATTAGTTGTGATGAATCTCTCAAGTATGAGTCCAGCTTTAGATTATACTTCTGTAAAAATAAATCGATATAATGCGATAAATTACTCGTTAAAGAATTTACTCCAGAAATGATAGGACGTCCCGGGGGGTCAATTGAGTTCTTGTGTAACTTAGGTAAAAAGTAAAAATGTGACTTCTCAAAACTCTTTATGTTCAAAAACTGATATTCTTTTTTATTCAAAACACCCTCTGTCTTGGCCTTTTTAATTATTTTCTCATACTCCAGAAAGACGGTGTTCATCGGATCTGTCAGTAATTTTTCATAGTATTCTTCATCTGCCAACATGTTGTTCCCCTTTTTACAGTACCATTCCCTACTCATTATGACTATACCTCCACCTTTATCAGCTCTTTTTATCCCTAAATTGTGATTTTCTTTCAGATTTTTCATTGCTATTCTTTCTTCCTTAGTAAGATTGTCCTTTTTATAGTTATTTTTAAAGGTTCGTATTTCTTTCATTACTAGGTGCTGAAAAGTTTCCAGGTGTGGACCCCTATGATGCAATGGGTAAAAGTTACTAGTCATCTTTGGATTAACATGTACATATTCTTTCTCTAGGTTTTCTCCTTGATCTTTCATCGTATCTTCTTCAGATCACCTATTTTTTCCTTGTATTTCCTGTAATAAAAAGTGCCGTTTCACTGTGAATTTCCTCATATACTCATTGAAATCAATATATAGTTCAAAGGGATTAACCTTTGTATTAGGACAAAAAGATAGTCCTTTTCCCAACAGTTTTATCTCATCATATGTAAGTTCTATTCCTGAGATATTGAATATACCATTTTCTATAGTTTCCTTATCTTCCTTAATTTCTTCCTGCCCTGTATTCTCTATTTTATTTTTAATTATCATCTCAGGATTTAGTCCATTTTTGTTTTTTTCTTTTGTACCAAGTCTTCTTTTGGGGAAAGATTGTCGTCTTTGACTCCCGCTTCCTCTGCATCCTCTATATCTCTTTTCCTTTTTGATTTTCTTCCCGGTACCACTTGAAAAAATTGGGTGATTTTCTTATTTCGTAATACCCTCTGTTCAGTTTCCTTTATGTCATTATTATTTTCCTTGCACTCATTAGTGGATTCCCCATTTAATTTTTGTATCTCATTCCTTATGCCTTCATCTCGTGCATTCCGTGTTTTTTTTGTTGTTATTGGTGCTAATTCTGTTTCTTCAAGTGAAGTTATTATGTTCGGTGACTCAGGTAAAATTTGATATATAGTTTCATCTAGTACATTTATAAGTGATTCTTGTGACTGTAAGCATTGTGTATTAGAAGTATTGTGCACTGTGAATAATTCAAAAGATTCATCTGCCATCTGTGTGATTATCTCTTTATGTGCGTTATGGTTTACATTTTCATCCAATTTATTTTCAATCATCCCGGGACTAGAAGAATTTAGTATGTTAGCTGACCTAACCCTGGAGAGAGAGTGTGGACAGCACGAGGCCAGGAGCAGAGGCGATTGAGGATACAGGAGCACTACAGATCCAAGGCTGGCAGCCTGAGCCACAAACCTACGCTCACAATCTGGTTGTGCGGATCGGGCACAACCTTTAAAGGTTAGTTCACTTATAATACGACCACTTTAAAGACAGGAGAGGTCCACAGGTGGCGCAACACTATTTTTTCTTTTTATCAGTATGCAGGCATAGGCTTGTTGCCTTGAAAAATTAGCTGGAGACTTCCGGTTCCGGCCTCTGATGGAGTAGTCACGGGACAGAGGAGCTCCGGGACCCACGACCGGGAAAACCTGCATTAAAAGCCGCTGTGGACCCGAAGTTGGCACAGAAAGACACCGGAGGGAGCGGGGCAGACGAGACGCCATAAAGGTCGGACATACAGTCACAGAGAGCACGGAGGAGCGGAGTCGGGATCCAGCTGCCGGAAGACGCGCGGGCAGAGCGCTGACACGTGCGGGGGAGACTGCTGCAAAAACCAGGGGCACAGCCTGGAGAGAGCACGGAGGAGAGGAGTCGGGATCCAGCTGCCGGAAGACGCGCGGGCAGAGCGCTGACACGTGTGGGGGAGACTGCTGCAAAAACCAGGGGCACAGCCTGGAGAGAGCACGGAGGAGAGGAGTCGGGATTCAGCTGCCAGGTGACGCACGGGCAGAGTACTGACACGTGCTGGAGAGACTGCCGCAGAAAGTAGGGGCACAGCTTGGAGAGAGCACGGAGGAGCGGAGTCGGGATTCAGCTGCCGGGAGTCGCACGGGCGGAGCGCTGACACGTGCTGGGGAGACTGCCGCAGAAAATAGGGGCACAGCCTGGAGCCTGGAAAGGAGAGACAAGAAAGAGAGAGGCACCGAATAGAGGCTGGAGACAGGAGACCCCGGATGTACCGGTGGCTCCGTAGTACGAGTCGGGAGACCCCAGCTTTAATTAACAAAGGTAATCTGGCCCAACCACCTATAATGGCGGGAAACGCGGGAGGAAATAGAAAAAAAGATAAGCAACAGCAGTTGCAGCAAACTAACACAAAGCAACAGGCAAAGGCTTATAGGGAAGAGGAGAGGAGGGATAAAGACTGGAGTAATGAAGATAATATGAGAGAGGAGGAGGAGGACATGACATGTAATACAACAGGATGCATGGATGGAGGTGATATAGATCATGAGGAACCACACACTTACAGTGCAATGATTAAAGAACTGAAAGCCCATTTGACAGACAGTTTGCAAGCCACAGTGAGAACAGCTATAAAAGATTCAGTGGCAGAGCTCCATACGATTGTAGCACAGCAGGATACCAGGCTGCAGGAAGCAGAGCAGCGTCTGTCAGATGCGGAGGATAAGATATTGCGGCTGGAGAGAGACATGGTGATGGTTCTCAAAAAATCTCAGTGGGCGGAAGAGAAGCTAGATGACCTGGAGAACAGGTCCCGCCGTAATAATCTACGTGTGGTTGGTCTGCCAGAAAGTGTCGCAACGTCCCAACTAGATATAATCTTTGAGAAAGAAATTCCGGAAGCCATGGGACTCCAAATGGCATGTAAGGTGGAGAGAGCTCACCGGCTGGGGGCCATGCCTCAAATTGCTAGAGGAAACCAGGACAAGGGTCCAAGACAGGCGATAGCCAGATATCTGGACTATAAGGAGAAAGAGAGACTGTTACAGACCTTTAAACGCAGAAGACAACCACTGTTGGTGAGGGGCCACAAGGTGATATTATTCAATGACTATTCGGCGATAGTAGCGAAAAAACGGAAAACTTTCAATGAAGTTTGTAGCATCTTATTCAAGAGACGAATACCATTTCAGCTTTTATATCCGGCAATACTGAAAGTTTCTGCGGGAGATGGACCCACGAAATTCTTCTATGAAGCAGCCGAGGCTTTACGGTACTTCACGACGAGTTCTAGACCATCACCAACCAGGAAGGAAGACGGCGGAGAACAGCACGGAAGAAAGAGACAACAGAGACAGCGGGGACGTGGAGAAGCGGCCGCAGAAACCCATGTCACCCCCTACACGTCGGGAACAGAGAGAATCATCTCCAAAGGATCGGAGAATCGAGAGAGGAGGAAGCATGCCGAGAGGGAGTCCAGGAAGAGCTTCATCCGGAAATGGGAAGTGACTGGTTAGTGGTATAGAGTCACCCTGAACTTGAATTTTGAAGCGAAAGGGGAGGGGGTGGGGAGACTGGTGAGGCCGAGATGGTCAGGTCAGTGGCGTGATTGAAGAACAGTCACATAATCGAGACATTTCATTCCCTTTTTTTTTTTTTTTTTTTTTTTTTTTTTTTTTTTTTTTTTTTTCTTCTCTCCCCCTCTATGCTTTGGGTAGAGAGGAAATGTCCTAAAGTGCCGCTGGGGAGACACCTCGAGAAGGGCCGATCCATCTGTTCTTCTCTTTCTTCTTCATTAGTTTCCTGCACTCAGGTCCGAGACTGTTGGATTTATTCACTCAGGGGACGTAATATAATACTTGTTGACGTTGTAATACCAGTATGTCAATTGGGGGAGGGGAAGAAAGGGGCCTGCTCCTTTTTTGTCTTCCTACCCTTACCATATTATGGGAGGAAGGTAAAATGCATTGTAGGAGATGTTCCATCGGGGTGGAAAGGGGAACATAGCGGGATTGAAGATTGTGTTAAGTTACAACTGCATTATCATTTGTTTAGAAAGTTGCTATGGGTAAATGGTTCGTGTAAACGGTTGTGGGGGGGAGCGGGGAGAGGGAATTAGACCTATGATTCTCATCAGAATGAAGGGAGTCTATGAAGAACGTAGGGACGGGGGGAGTGATGGGAGTGGGGAGATCTATGCAGGAAAGGAAATATTGCCTCAATGTTGGCACAGCATATGGTCAAAACAAGGGGGGAGGTGGGTCAATTGGAGGGGTTATGTTCTATACAAAAAATTGTTAGATGTTAAGTTGTTATGGGGTACTATTGGGGGGCACGAGGGAGGGAGAGGGAGGGAATCTAGAAGACCAGAACTGACTAATGACTTCAGTACATCCAAAGAGACACAATCCCAATATGACATGCAGAAGCCACAAAGATTTGAAAATGGTTAAATTGATATCGTGGAATATAAAGGGCCTAAGGTCCCCGGGAAAGAGATCGATGGTTCTGAAACACCTAAAAAAATTGGGGGGTGATGTTGTTCTATTGCAGGAGACACACCTGAGACAAGATGAACTGTTTAGAATGCATAGAATGTGGGTGGGGGCGGTATACGGGTCAGGGGCGATCGGAAAAAGGGCAGGAGTCATGATCCTGTTACGCAGGTCGTTCTCACACAGGGTGATCTCAGAGGAACATGACAAGGAAGGTCGACACGTGACATTGACAATTGAAGCGGGAGGAGAGATTTATCATATACATAATGTATATGCTCCAAATGAGGAACAACAGAAGTTCTTTGACTCCTTACAGGGCAAGTTGATACAGTCAAACCAGCATAACATGATTGTGGGTGGAGACTTCAACACGGTCATGACAGCAGGAGAAGACAGACAACTGGGGGGGTCATCCAGACAAAAGAAGAACGCACAAACAAAATCAATGCTGCAGACTTTAACGGAAGAGGTGGGGATACTAGACATTTGGAGGTTACGCAACCCAGAAGGGAGGGAATATAGCCATTTCTCACATCCCCACTCTACTTGGTCTAGGATTGACATGTTCATGCTGAATGGCCAACTGACGCACAGGGTAAGGGAAGCGGATATATTGCCGATGGTGATATCGGACCATAGCCCGATATCCTTAATGGTAGAGGACAGACATCCCAGAGGACCGGACTATGTGTGGAGATACCCTTCATACTTAAATAAAGACGAACACTTCCAATCGTTGCTAAAAGAATGGTGGGTGGACTACTTAGAGACGAATAGTGGACATGTGGAGGATTCACGATTATTCTGGGAAACAGCTAAGGTAGTGCTAAGGGGGAAAATAATGGCGTATACGGTGACTAAAAAAAGACAGGTGCAGCGGAGATTCCAGGAACTAAGCGGGGAAGTTAGAAAAGCATATGTGGATTTTAAAGACAATCCAACACAGCATAACAAAGATGCATGGTTAAACCAGAAGTCTCAATTTGAGGAATGGGCACAATTGAAAGAGGATATGTCAAGAGCTGAATGGGAGGCGAGAATGTACAGGTATGGGGACAAGGCGGGGAAAATATTAGCGAACCTAGCCAGAAAGAAAGGGATGATGGCATCAATAGTGACCATGAAGAAACCGGAAGGAGGGCACACGACAAACCCTGTGGAAATCATTAAAATATTGGAGGGATATTATGCAGAACTCTACGGACGGCCTACGGAAGAGGACGGGGGAGGGGAGGAATGGCTCAACTCAGTGGAAATGCCGAGACTTTCTGTGGAGGGTCTGCAGCGGTTAAACGCGGACATAGAGGCGACGGAGATCATTGAGGCCATACAGAATCTGAATACAGATAAGGCTCCGGGTCCGGATGGATTCAGTGGGGGATTCTATAAGTCATTAAAAGAACAGGTGGCGCCATATCTAAAGACACTGTATAAATCCTTTCTGGGAGGGGGAGATATTCCGGAGCAGATGAATATTGCCCATATTAAATTGCTCCCCAAATCGGACAAACCGACAGATGATCCGGGAGGGTATCGTCCGATATCATTGATAAATTTAGACCTAAAGTTGTTGTCTAAAATTATGGCCAATAGGCTGGCGGAGATGTTACCCTCGTTGATTGGAAGACAACAGGCAGGTTTTATAAAGGGGAGGTCCGCGGTGGGAAATGTGCGGAAGGCCTTACTGGTAATAGATGTACTGAGAGGAAGGGGAGGAGGAGAGAGGGGAGATCCAGCCATGGTCACATTAGACGCTGAAAAGGCATTTGATAATGTCAGGTGGCCATGGCTGGATCTAGTGCTGGACAATATAGGATTGCAGGGGCCCTTCAGAACATTTTTGAAGAGTTTATACCGAAATCCTAAGGCAAGGATTAGTATTCCGGGGTTCCTTTCTCACACATTCAATTTGGGCAGAGGAACTAGGCAGGGGTGTCCTTTATCACCTCTGCTTTTTGACTTGGCAATTGAACCTTTGTCTAGATCATTACTTAAGGGGGGAATATTCGAAGGAATCCACATGGGGGAGGAAGAACAAAAGATCAACCTCTTTGCGGACGATGTAGTCCTATATCTAGCTGATCCTCATAGGGATTTAAAAAAAGTAATGGACAAATTGGGGGAATTTGGCGTCTTCTCGGGATTCAAACTAAACAGGGCTAAATGCAACATTTTGTTTCTGAGGGGGAATTCTGGGAAATCGGGGGAAAACGAGATGGAGGCGCAGATATGTGGAATACCCATAGCCAGAAGAGCCATAAAATACCTGGGGATACACATAGCAAGCACTATAGATGAGATCTATCACTTGAACTACGACCCACTTATTAATAAAATCCAGAAGGAACTGGAAAGATGGGGTAATCTGCCATTAACACTGTTGGGGAGGTGCCATCTGATTAAAATGGTGAGTTTTTCTAGGTTACTTTACCCGCTGCAGACCTTACCATTATTGTTACGCCATAAAGATGTGGACAAGATAAACAGAATGTTCTCGGCATTCATCTGGAGGAAACGGAGAGCACGGATTAGGATGAAGACACTAATGACTGCAAAGGAGGAGGGAGGTTTGGGATTTCCGAATGTCCGGGGTTACAATATTGCCTGCCTAACACGGCACATACTAGATTGGATGAAGGGGACGAGTAAATTCTCGGACTATCAAGTGGAAACAAACATATGTCGGCCCTGGAGTTTGGTTTCCTTGCTCCATACTTCGGGGACGGGGATGCCACAGCCAATAAAAAACACAGCGGTGTTCCGAGATACCATAGCCACATGGAAGGCAGTAAGAAAAAAGATGCGGTTACCATGGAAAATATCAAAATACTTGGATCTGTGGACGTACCCAGAATTTCCCCAGGGAGGGAGCAACAAACTTTACGCGGCTTGGAGGGAGGGAGGAATTAGGACAGTTGGAGACTTATTGCACACGGAGGAAACCAGGTGGCTTAGAGGGGAGGAAATCATGGAGAAATATGGATTGCCGGGATCCCAATGGCTCCAGTACCTACAGGTTAGACACCATGTTATGCAATCCCTAAATGGAGTGGAGGCGGAGTATGTTAATAATGCATGGGATGAGCTGATGGCTATGGGAGAGAATGTGATATCGGTATCCACAATTTACGCAAGTATACGAGGGGTGCTGCTTCCTCCGGGACCGGAAAAACTATTTGGGGGATGGGAGAGACAACTACAAAACGAAGGCATCGGAGACACAATTAGGAAAGGATGGCGTGAATTACGGAAGTATGTAATAAATGAAAGGGGGAGGGACGTATATTTTAGAATCATGCACAGGGGTATATCGGGTTTCAATTTAAATCCCACAGCAACGTACCCAGACAGGACCCCTAAGTGCCCAAAGTGTGATTTTGGAGGAACAGATATGTACCATGGCCTGTGGGAGTGTAGGGAGTCGCGGAAATTATGGGAGAAGGTGAAGGAATTAGTGAGGGAAATGGTAGGAGTGGCAATACCAATAACACCAGCTACGTGGCTCTTTCATGACTTGGAAGGAATGGGGTTGGGGAAGGAGGAAACCCCCATCTTTCATATCACGGCCCTAATAACGAAGCAGGTGATACTAAAGCACTGGATAAATAGGGGGCAGCTGCCAAGAAAGGAGGTGGTACAAAGATTGTCTCATGCAATGAGGTTGGAACAAATAACGGCAGAAAGGGCGAAGGAGAGAGAGACTGAGAAATTTTTCAAAAGATGGCGCAAATTTATCATCACACAACTGCCTAGTGAGGATATCAAAAGAGTGGTGAAACCGTTCCGCAATACATCTTGGTATTGCTTGGAAGATCTAGGGGGAACTCTAGGAAAATTGAAACTCAAAGATTGAATGAACATACATGTGCAGAAAGGAAAGGGGGAGAATGGAGAGCGAATGATACAATAGGGAACAGACTAGCCGTTAGCTTGGAAGGGAAGTCTCGGAGGTAACAGGTACGGGGAAGGGAAGGCGAATCGACGAAATAATGCATAACATGTATTACAATAAGGTCATGGAAAATACAAGATTTTGAACGGTTCTTTTGGTCTTTAGGGGAGGGTGGGAAGGGGGGGTACGGGGGGTTGGGATTAATTACACTGTAATGTTTATAATTTAAGAAGATTTGGAATTGTGAATAGTAAACAGGGTACTAATCTGGAAATGGTTGATTTTATCTTGATGTATGTTGAAAAACTTGAATAAAAATTATTTGAAAAAAAAAAATTAGCTGAAGGGCCTTAATCAAGATTTTGAGAAATAAAGCAGGGCACGTGGCCCATACAATATTGTGGGTTGTACTAAGAGTATAGTACATGCAAAGCCCACTATGCAGGCATAGGCTTGTTGCCTCGAAAAATTAGCTCAAGGGGCTAAATCAAGAATTTGAGAAATAAAGCAGGGCGCGTGGCTCATATAATATTGTGGGTTGTACTAAGAGCATAGTATATGCAAAGCCCACTATGCAGGCATAGGCTTTGTGCCTTGAAAAATTAGCCCAAGGGGCGTTATAAAAATTTGTCTAAATAATGCAAGGCGCGTGGCCCATAAAATATATTTGCTTGCAGTTAGAGAAATGCCCACTATGCAGGCATAGGCTAGGTGACTTGAAAAATTCAGCCAAGAGGCTGTATTGTATTGTATGAAAAAAAACAACGGTGAAAAATCATCACAAGTGGATGCACTAGTAAAGTAACCTGACTGAAACTGATTGTGTAGTTTTGTTATCATGCAGCAAATGTAGCAGGAACATGAGTTATCAAATGTTTTTAGCGGAGGGGCATTGTTTATCGTTCGTGTCAGAAAAGGACATAATGTTTAAACCGCAATCAGCCAAACATATAAACTATGATTACGTTCCTCTAGGTTTGGGTACTGTCTTCTGGAGGGCTTAAGAACTGTGATGATATCCAGTCCTTGTTGAACTTAATGAGAGTCAGCCTGTTGGCATTTTCTGTAGTAATCCGTGACCTTCTATCAGTGACTATGCCCCTAGCGGTACTGAAAACACGCTCTGATGTCACACTAGCAGCTGGGCAGGCCAGCAACTCCAAGGCATATAAAGAGAGCTCAGTCCAAGTGTGAAGCTTGGAAACCCAGTAATTAAAGGGTACAGAAGGGTCAGTTAAGAAGCTGGTAGTGTCACAGACATACTCGTTCACCATGTTTGACAATGTTTGTCTCCTACTCAAGGTGACCGTAGGCACAATCCGTTGCAGATTGGAAGGTCTGTTGAACATCGCCCAATTGGTGGACATATTACCCCCACCTCTTCTTGACATTGTGGCCGTTTGTGTCCCAACCAAAGGCTGCTGTTGCAAAGAGCTGCTTCTTCGGAGTAGAGCGGAGTCAGACGGTGAAATTGACATCAAATTGTCAACAACAACCCTCTTGAAATAATCCATCCTTAAGCCCCTTGGTGACTGCAACAGTAGCGATGGAAACTTGTCTTTGTAGCGTGGGTCAAGAAATGTTGACAACCAGTAGAGGTCGCTGTCCTAGATGTTAATGACGCGTGGATCTTGGGACAGACATTGAGACATGAAGTCAGACATGTGTGCTAAGCTGCAAAGACTCATCTCTTCTGTTTCACCTGACTGATGAACACTACGCATCATGGCCTCTAAATCGGTCTCCACCTCCTCCTCTTCAGCCCACCCATGCTGTACCGACATAAAGCTGGGCTTGGGAGTACCATCAGGGTTCACATCAGTACCACGGAGAAATAAATCTTCTTCATCATCATCACCCTCATCACATTCTTCTTCCGGAGCCAATGTAGCCTGCTGAAATTGGCTTGGCTGGCTAGGATCGGGGATGTTCAAATCTGGCTCCATAGCCATCCGCTGGGCCCTCAAAGATTCTGTTTTCAGATTAAGGAGCGATTCTTTAAGCAAAAAGAGCATGGGGATGGTGAGACTAATAATGGACTGATCACCGCTGACAAGTTTGGTGCAGTAATTGAAGTTCTCTAGAACCTCGCAAAGGTCAGCGATCCAGACCCACTCCATAGTACCAATGTGTCTTGTATGACTTCCGGTGTGACGGGCATGTTGCAGCTGATATTCCGCTATTGCCCTCTGCTGCTCATTGAACCTTGCCAACATATGGAATGTAGAGTTCCATCGTGTGGGCATGTCGCAAATTAACCTGTGTTTGGGCAAATTAAATTGCTGTTGAAGGGCAGATAGACTTCCAAGTGCTGTGGAGGAATGTCGGAAATGGGCGCAATTTCTCCTCACCTTCTCTAGTAGGTCAGATAACTCAGGGTAATTTTTCAGGAATTTCTGAACTACTAGGTTCAGCACGTGAGCCGTGCAAGGCACGTGTACAAGGTTACCGAGCTTTATTGCCACCACAAGGTTTCGACCATTATTGCTGACAACAAGACCTGTTTGTAGTTGCAGTGGGGCCGGCCACTCATCAGTCTGTTGCTTAAGACCTTTCCACAGCTCGGTTGCAGTGTGAGGTGTGTGACCTACACAGATCAGCTTAAGAAGAGCCTGTTGTCGCCTTGCTAATGCTCTACTGCAAAGCTCCCAACTTGGACATGATGTTGCGGGCAAGTCAGCAGTGGTCAAGGAAGTTGAAGACGCAGATTGTGTTGTTGAAGTATTGTTGAAGTATTCGTGGAGTTGGTAGTATCCATTGATTTTTTATTGGACTCGTTTCTGTGCGAGTAATCGCTTGGAAACTCGCAGAGTACCGACTCCTGCGAGTTCCTTACTACTCGCAGAGTAACGAGTCCTAACGAGTAGATTCGCCCATCATTAATTGACACATGAAGTCTGCCATGTGGGCTAAGCTGCAAAGACTCATCTCTTCGGTTTCACTGGAATGATGAACACTACGCATCATGGCCTCCAAATCGGTCTCCACCTCCTCCTCTTCAGCCCACCCATGTTGTACCGACATAAAGCTGGGGTTGGGAGTACCATCAGGATTCACATCAGTACCGCTGAAAAATAAATCATCTTCATAATCATCTTTCTCACATTCTTCTTCCGGACCGAATGTTGCCTGATGTGATTGGCTGTGCTGGCTAGGCTCAGCGATGTTAAAATCTGGCTCCATAGCCAGATGCTGGGCCCTCGAAGAATCTGTTTTCAGATTCAGGAGCGATTCTTTAAGCAGACATAGCATGGGGATGCTGAGACTGATAACACTGGGGAACACAATTTTTTAGGAGTTAGGTTAAACAACTGTTCTTAATTAATTTTTGGATGCTGAATCCAGAAATGATCTCAGTTTTTCTCTATCACGTCAAGTTTTTGAACTATAGGATTTTTGTCTTCTCAAAAATATGTAAACTACTGTACCTAAAAAATGTTTTTTTTTTCAAGATATTGATAATTATGACGTATTGGGAGCTGCACACACCTCTCATCACACTGTCTCAGTTGTGACTACTCTTACAAGTTGCCACGTAGCTCTATATGAGTCGAATTGTAATCAGATAACAAGTCTTATTACAGATATCAGTGCAATTGTGCTTCTCTGGCAGGTAAGTTGTGGAGGAAAAACATGACGTGCTAGTAAAAAACTGACTACATTTTTGGAATCAGCATGCCAATTTTAACAGAAATTTTTTTTCAAATTGTTCCCCAGTGTAATAGACTGATCACCGCTAACAAGTTTGGTGCAGTAATCAAAATTATCTAGCACCTCGCAAATGTCAGCTATCCAGACCCACTCCATAGTAGTAATGTGTCTTGTATGACTTCCAGGGTGACGGGCATGTTGCAGCTGATATTCCGCTATTGCTCTCTGCTGCTCATTCAACCAGGCTAACATACGGAATGTAGAATTCCAGCGGGTGGGCATGTCGCAAATTAGCCTGTGGGTCGGCAAATTAAATTGCTTTTGAAGGGCAGAAAGACTTCCAACCGCTGTGGAGGAATGTCGGAAATGTGCGAAAACTTGCCTCACCTTTTCTAGTAGGTCAGATAACTCCGGGTAAGTTTTAAGAAATTTCTGAACTACAAGGTTCAGCATGTGAGCCATGCAAGGCACGTGTTCAAGGTTACCTAGCTTTATTAACCACAAGGTTACGACCGTTATCGCTGACAACAAGACCTGTATGTAGTTGCAGTGGGGCCAGTCACTCATCTGTCTGTTGCTTTAGACCTTTCCACAGCTCGGTCGCAGTGTGAGGTGTGTGACCTAGACAGATAAGCTTCAGAAGAGCCTGTTGTCACCTGGCTGAAGCGCTACTGCAAAGCTCCCAACTTGGACGTGATGTTGCGTGCAAGTCAGCAGTGCCCGAGGAAGATGAAGAAGCAGATTGTGTTGTGGAAGTATATGAGGAGGCGGACACCCGGAATGATGTTGTGCCCGCTATTCGTGGTGTTGGGAGTATCTGTGATGGTCCACTTTGAGAATTTGTGACATTCTCCACCAGGTTGATCCAGTGAGCAGTTAGTGATATGTATCTGCCCTGTCCAGAACTACTTGTCCACGTGTCCGTTGTTAGGTGGACTTTCCCGGTTACAGCATTTGTTAGTGCACGCTTTAAGTTGTTAACCACGTGCTGGTGTAACGCGGGGACGGCACAAGTAAAAAAAAAAAGTAGCGGCTGGGAATAGAGTATCGTGTTGCTGCCACAGCCAACAACTGCCGAAAAGACTCTGTACCCACAAGCCTAAACGGCAACATTTCCACAGCTAACAACTTAGCAATGTGCGCGGTCAATTATTGTGCAAATGGGTGCGTTGATTGGTACTTCCGCTGCCTCTCAAATAGCTGTGGCACAGACAACTGGACGGCTGGCGCTGACTGACAAGTGGCTTGACTACTGTCCTGTCTCTGTTCAACCACACCTTGGGAGGAGTACGTAGGAGCAGGACCTGCTGCATGAACAGAAGATGGTGAAGGACGGATCTGAGGTGGCCTGGAAGTGTTGGGATCAGAAGGCACTGTTTTAGAACCCTGATGTGGCGACCACTGAGTCGGGTGCTTAACAGACATGTGCTTACGCATACTGCTGGTGCTCAAGTTGCCTTTTCCCTGGCCTCTGCTTAGCCTTGCATGGCAGATGTTGCAGATAACGACATTTGGTTGAGATGTGCTATCCTTAAAAAATTGCCACACAATGGCTTTCCGGCCTTTAGGTTTGATTGTAGGCACAAGGGGAGAACTCTGTCCAACACCAACTGTTGACACAGTTTGGGCAACTGTTGATACAGGTTGGGCAACTGTTGATTCAGGTTGGGCAACAGTTGACACAGTTTGTGCATCTCTAGTCACTGTTTGCATTCTGGTGAAAGGAGTAAGCCTTGGTGCTTTTGTCTGTGGTACATCGCCACTTTCCTCTTCCCCGCTGCTCTGTTGGCTATGCATGCCAACAGTCCATGTTGGATCTGTGGTCTCATCATCAACCCCTTCCTCCTCAAAGTCTTCCGGATAACGTGACAGATCAGGCTGGGCAGATGAGATGTGTGTCTCATCATCAACAGCATCGTCCACCTCCTGAGACGGTGTTTGCCTTTGGTGAAAGGGGCTAGCTTCAGTACAAGGTGATTCCAAACTTTGTCCATGAATAGACATTATGTCTTTTTCTAGTATCTCTCCAAGCTGGGACGAAGAAAGACCAGAATCAATCAAGGGCTGATAAGAATCAAATAAATCCTCAGAGTGACCGAGTTCGCGGTCCAAAATTTCCTCTGGCTGTCGATGGGTTGAGGAAGTTGTAAGAGGTTGAGGATTGGATGACCCTGCTTTGTCTCTTGCGACACTAGACAGTGTTGTCAAGGAAGATTGTGTGCATGAACCAGTGGTTGAGGTCTTATCATCAGCCATCCAAGATGTTATCTGTTCTTGCTCCTCCGGCCTCAAGACATGTTTTGGTTGAGTACTGGGAAATTTAGACAGGAAGAAGGTCGATCTATCCAGCCTCGTCTGTCTACCTGTACTAGTGGCTTGTTGGGCACGACTGCCAAGACCACGACAACTTCCGTGTCCCTTTGCAACCTCTTTTTTGGGATTTTGTTCTTTTTGTGACATTGTTGATGAATTCAGATGTTAACTTCAAGAATGTGAACACTAATTAGCAGTTAATATTTTCTAGACGGAGGACAATCCAGGCTAGTAATGTGTATTTGCAGAGCAGGAAGGTACCGTGTGTGCTACCACTTAGCAGAGAAGCAATGCACTGTCCCTCAAAAAATTATTTAGTGCGCACAAGCAGTCACCAAGATGGACTGTGGTGCTGTCTGCGTCACCGCTTTGAGGTAAAGTGCGTGCTACCACTTAGCAGATAAGCAACGCACTGTCCCTCTAAAAATAATTTAGTGCGCACAAGCAGTCACCAAGATGGACTGTGGTGCAGTCTGCGTCACCGTTTTGAGGTAAAGTGCTTGCTATTAGCTGGTAGGAGAGCAGCAACGCACTGGTCTGCCACAGAAAATATAACGCTGCAGGGGTAAATATATGACCCCAAAAATATCTGGTGGAAAAAATAAGAAACATTAGCTCAGCTTCTGATTTCAGGTCTGAGGAAAGCTGAGTGACTAAGCTAAGCTCTGAGGTCGGTGCTGTGTGGCACTGCAAGGCTGCTCCTTCCTATCTCCCTGCCCACAGTCCTGTACACAGCACTCCTCCATCCTGTTAGCTCTCACAAGAGCTGTTTGGTTAAATGTAAGGAATCTTGAGGTGGTTTTCCTACACTGACTGACACTCCCTAGGATCTGCTCCAAGTCTCCAACTCGCCCTACACTAGCTCAGATCGTCACAGGAATGTGCCCAAAATGGCCTGGGCAAGGCTTATATACAGCCTTGCCTGTCATACATGACATAGGCATCACGCTGGACAGCAGACAACCGTAGTAATGCCACTACCAACATGGCTGCGGCATTACTAAGTATGATTGGCTAACATGCTGGTCCATCTTCACATTTTTATGAGCTAACATGCTAGGCTGTCTCGGAACATTTACATATTATATATTCTGCGAGTCCTGAATACAGTATACAGGATTCGTAGACTCGCTCATCCCTAAGACTCGCTGCTGACAGCGGGTATCCATGAACCGATGCGATTGTTTAAACGAATTGGGGACAATCCGGCTACATAGACAGCCATGTTAGGTTGACCCGGATGGACCATGATCCGGCTTTAGCTGATTCTTTATTACCGTTACAGGATTAAACCTGATTAAAACCGGATTGTCTCGAATTGTGACGATTCGGGTTCATCCGGGTAAATTTAACAATTAGGTGTATGAAACCGGATTATAGAGAGGGACAATCCGGTTTTAACGTTAAACTACCGGATTACCATTGATTTTCATTGGACTCATTACTGTGCGAGTAATCGCTTGGAAACTCGCAGAGTCCCGAGTCCTGCGAGTCCACTACTACTCGCAGAGTAACGAGTCCTAACGAGTAGATTCGCCCATCCCTACTCCTTGTCTGAACATGGCCTTTCAGATACTGAAGTAAAACTCACCAAGTTCTCCTCGTCTGAATGTAGCCTTACAGATAGTGAAGTAAAACTCACCAAGTTCTCCTAGTCTGAGCATGGCCTTACAGATACTGAAGTAAAACTCACCAAGTACTCCTTGTCTGAACATGGCCTTACAGATAGTGAAGTAAAACTCACCACGTTCTCCTCGTCTGAACGTAGCCTTACAGATAGTGAAGTAAAACTCACCAAGTTCTCCTAGTCTGAGCATGGCCTTACAGATACTGAAGTAAAACTCACCAAGTACTCGTCGTCTGAACGTGGCCTTACAGATACTGAAGTAAACCTCACCAAGTTCTCCTCGTCTGAGCATGGCCTTACAGATACTGAAGTAAAACTCACCAAATACTCATTGTCTGAACATGGCCTTACAGATACTGAAGTAAAACTCACCAAATACTCATCGTCTGAACATGGCCTTACAGATACTGAAGTAAAACTCACCAAGTACTCCTTGTCTGAACATGGCCTTACAAATACTGAAGTAAAACTCACCAAGTTCTCCTCGTCTGAACGTGGCCTTACAGATAGAGATGAGCCACCACCCCGGTGATCGAATTCGATTCGATCGCCGAATCGACGGGGTGTTCGACGAATGTTCGTCGAATGTTCGACGAACACCGTCGAACACCCCGGAAAACGAACAAACCGGGCTTGTGGGGCTTTTTCACTTCCACAATGTATATATATACATTGTGGAAGTGAAAAAAAGTGAAAGAAAGTGTTAAAAATAAAAAAATAATCAATGCTCACCTGTCCGCGGTCCACTGAAGCCTCCGGCAAGGTCCTGTGGCTTCTAGGACCTGTGGAGACGTCATGTTCTCGCGCGAACTCCGGTCACATGACCGGAGTTCCGCAAGAACATGACATCACCACAGGTCCTGGAAGCACAGGACCTTGCCGGAAAGCTTAAAATAGATATTTTTATGTTTCAGACCCTTTCTTTAAGTAAAAGTTACTTAAAGAAAGGGTCCGAAACATAAAAATATCTATTTTAAGCTTTCCGGCAAGGTCCTGTGCTTATAGGACCTGTGGTGACGTCATGTTCTTGCGGGAACTCCGGTCACGTGACCGGAGTTCCCGCGAGAACATGACGTCACCACAGGTCCTATTAGCAATAGGACCTTGCCGGAAAGCGTAAAATAGATATTTTTATGATTCGGACCCTTTCTTTAAGTAAAAGAAAGGGTCCGAATCATAAAAATATCTATTTTACGCTTTCCGGCAAGGTCCTGTGCTTCTAGGACCTGTGGTGACGTCATGTTCTCGCGGAACTCCGGTCGTGTGATCGGAGTTCCCGCGAGAACATGACGTCACCACAGGTCCTAGAAGCCACAGGACCTTGCCGGAGGCTTCGGTGGACCGCGGAGAGGTGAGCATAGATTATTTTTTTATTTTTAACACTTTCTTTCATTTAGGTAATGTTTATTTTGGCTCAAAATGCGGCAGATGCGGTTTTCTGACCGCATCTGCCGCATTTTCGAACCAAAATCGAACATGTTCAAAATTCGCCGAATTGGAACCAAATTGTTCGAATTCTGTGAATGACTCGAATAGGGCCAAAATCAACTCGAATTTGAGATTGGCGAACTATTCGAGTCGAACATCGCTCATCTCTACTTACAGATACTGAAGTAAAACTCACCAAGTACTCATCGTCTGAACATAGCCTTACTAAAACTGAAGTAAAACTCTCCAAATACTCATCGTCTGCATGATGCCTTATAAATACTGGAGTAAAAACGGATTTTAGAGGGGCATGACATGCCTACATCTGTGTCTCCTCCTTTTACTCATGCAAAAAATAGTAATGGCGGTCTAATTAGGAGCGCTCTAAGGAACAAGCAGACATGTAAGATGTTTTCATAAATGTCAAACCTTTTATTAACTTCTTAGCTCCCCTCACAGCTCTACTACGCGTTTCAACTGCATACAAACAGTCTTCATCACCTGATGAAGACTGTTTGTATGCAGTTGAAACGCGTAGTGGAGCTGTGAGGGGAGCTAAGAAGTTAATAAAAGGTTTGACATTTATGAAAACATCTTACATGTCTGCTTGTTCTTTAGAGCGCTCCTAATTAGACCGCCATTACTATTTTTTGCATGAAAACTACTCCCTTTTTGAGGGACTGGCGGCTGGAGCAGCTCAGGAACAGCACAAACAATCTGCCTTGAACAGGAGAGAGGAGAGCGGAGAGGCATTGCATATACCGCCGGCGGCGGAGGCTGTTAAACCGGGTTGTGCAGGAATTGCACAACCCGATAAGGTGAGTGGCCACCTACCCACGCCACATAGACGTTTTTAATAAGGGGATCCTACACATTTGCGCCCCTTTTTCTGTTTGTTTTACATCCTCCTTTTACTCGTCCATCTCTTTTCTTTTCACATTTTTATATGTGTTTTTCACTTTTCCGTGTGTTTGTTACGTGTTTTGAGTAGTTTGCCACCTTTTGGACACCTTAGAAGGTGTTTTCTATGTGTTTTTATGTGTTTGTGTTTGCCTGCCATTGTTTTCAATGGGGTTCGACGTTGTTTGATGTACATTCGACGAACATTCGACGAACACGCATCAAATTCGACTAATTGAATCGAATTCGAACACCGGGGTGGTGGCTCATCTCTACTCATCGGTTTGCTGCCAGAGATAAACTGCTCACCACCTCGGCTTCCCGTGCTGCCGGTGTTCCCAAACGTTACCAGCCGGCTCCAACCGGTCCTGGTTCGTTTCCCTCTCTCCTGGGCCCCCTCTTAAAAATGGGGGTCCCTCCTGTCAGCAGCCTGTCAGGCACGTCCTATCTGGCTGCCTTCCCAGCACTAACTGAGCTAACTGTCACTCAAGTCTTTCTGCACTAATCTAGGCTCCACCCCCTTTTGGACCTACTGAATAATCAGTCCCTTTACTGTAAAGTGACCTAGTGTTCTGCATAAACTGAGACTTCACAAGTTAACCCCAAACCCACAAATTACAGAGATACCACATATATTTATAAGGTGTATTACCTCTCTGTGGCACCTAGCCAGAGGGGTGCCACATATACTAGATGTACGGAGCAGAGCTGCAGGTGTACAAGATGTACGGAGCGGAGCCGCATGTGTACAAGGTGTACAGAGCAGAGCCCAGTGTGTAAGAGGTATATGGAGCAGAGCCAAGTGTGTACAAGGCGTACGCAGTGGAGCCACATTTGTACAAGGTGTACGGAGCAGAGCTGAGTGCGTACAAGGTGTCCGGAGCAGAACCGCATGTGTATGAGGTGTACGGAGTGGAGCTGTGTCAGTACGAGGTATACGGAGTGGAGCCACTTGTGTACGAGGTGTACAGAGTAGAGCCGTGTGTGTACGAGGTGTATGGAGCAGAGCCTTGTGTGTACAAGGTGTACGGAGTGGAGCTGTGTGTGTATGAGGTGTACGGAGCTGAGCCATGTGTGTGCAAGGTGTACAGAGTGGAGCTGTATGTGTACGAGGTGTACAAAGCAGAGCAGAGTGTGTACGAGGTGTACGAAGCAGAGCAGAGTGTGTACGAGGTGTACAGAGTGGAGCCGTGTGTATGAGGTGTATAGAGCAGATCTAAGTGTGTACTAGGTGTATGGAGTGGAGCCATGTCTGTACGAGGCATGTGGAGCCATGTGCGTACAAGGTGTGTACCAGTGGTGGCCCCATGCAGATGCTGCTCCCACTCCTATAGTCCAAGCAACATCTGCCAGCAGCATTCTTCTCCCAAGTCCAGGCCGCCCCAGTCTGCGGTGCATTATATTATATGGAGGACTGTGGGGTGTGCATAATATATGGAGGAATTTGGTTGGGCAATATACTATGTGGATTACTATGGGGGGGTGCATTATATTATATGGAGCCAATTATACTACATGGAAGCCATTATAATATTTGGAGGGCTCTGTGGGAGGCATGATAATACTTGGAGGGCTACAAGGGAGCCGTTATACTTTTTAAAGGGCTATTTGAGGGCTGTGTTTGTGGCCATTACACTGTACATAGGTCCATTATACATGAAGGGCTGGGCGGGGGTCATAGTTGGGGATCATACTGTATTGGAGTAGTTGAAGGAGGTACAGTAGGGTCATCATACTGTGCATGTGGAAGAATGCACTGTGAGGGATTATACAGTGTTTGTGGGGCACTTTTGTTGGCTTCAAACTTTATAGGGGCAATGAAAGGGGAATCTAGGGGCTTCAGTAGGAGGAAAATTACTTTGTAAATACTGAAATGTTGTGAGAGACGTACCTATGTGACCCAGCCAAATATTCTTTTTTTTGGGGGGTGCCCAATTAGAACGTCTACTCTGGGGCTCCATGATTTCTATCATGCAGGATGCATTGTCCCTCTGCTGGAGGACTGATTGGCCATAACTTACACACCAGGTCCAATACCGCCCCTCGGTACATATAGGCATCCAGCCATGTTTCTCCTGAGCAGCGGTTGGTCAGTGGTGCTCTTCCCGCTCCCATATCCTTTGGTCAACCCAATAGGAAAGACCCTGTTATTAATTCCAGACAGCCCCGTGTGTGGTGCTTGTGATTGGCTAAGTGTTTCAGGAGAAGGCGGTATGGTCTGTCATTTTACCAACTTATTGCAGTAGTGGCTTTTTGATGCTCGTTACCTGTGGTGTGTGGACGGTGCTGCATGGTGACATATCTGACTAGTCAGTGCCACGAAGCGGTCCAAAGTTTTGAATGCGTGTGCCAGAGGTTGGCAATCAGTGCTGCCTCCTGTGGCATCATGGGCTCCTCAAAACAGCACTCAAATGATCTGAAAAAAAGATTGTTAAAAACAGTTGTTCAGGGGAAGGATACAAAAAGTTGTCTCAGAGATTTAACCTGTCAGCTTCCACTGATAGGAACATAGTAAGGAAATGGAAGACCACCGGGACAGTTCTTGTAAAGGCCAGAAGTGGCAGGCCAACAAAAATATCAGAAAGGCAGAGAAGAAGAATTGTGAGAACAGTCAAGAACAGTCCACAGACCACCTCCAAAGACCTGCAGCATCATCTTGCTGCAGATGGTGTCACTGTGCATCGGTCAACAATACAGCACACACTGCACAAGGAGAAGCTGTATGGGAGAGTGATGCGAAAGAAGCCGTTTCTGCATGCACGCCACAAACAGAGTCGCCTGAGGAATGCAAAAGCACATTTGGACAAGCCAGTTTCATTTTGGAAGAAGGTCCTGTGGACTGATGAAACAAAGATTGAGTTGTTTGGTCATACAACAAGGCATTATGCATGACGCCACAAAAACACAGCATTCCAAGAAAAACATTTGCTGCCCACTGTCAAATTTGGGGGAGGGTCCATCATACTTTGGGCCTGTGTGGTCAATGACGGCACGTGTAATCTTGTTAAAGTTGAGGGTCGCATGGATTCCACTCAGAATCAGCAGATTCTTGAGAATAATGTTTAAGAATCAGTGTCAGAGTTGAAGTTACGCCGGGGATGGATCTTTCAGCAAGGCAATGATCCAAAACACAGCTCCAAATCTACTCAGGCATTCATGCAAAGGAACAATTAGAATGTTCTGGAATGGCCATCCCAGTCCCCAGACCTGAATATCATTGAACATCTGTGGGATGTTTTGAAGCGGGCTGTCCATGTTCGGCGACCATCAAACTTAACTGAACTGGAATTGTTTTGTAAAGAGGACTGGTCAAAAATACCTTCATCCAGGATCCAGGAACTCATTAACAGCTACAGGAAGCGACTAGAGGCTGTTATTTTTGCAAAAGTTGGATCTACTAAATATTAATGTCACTTTTCTGTTGAGGTGGCCATACTTTTGCACCTGTCAAATTTTGAAATAATGCATATTTCACATTTTTGGTTAGTACAATAAACCTCATTTCAATCCTGAAATATTACTGTATCCATCAGTTATTACATATATCACACTGAAATAGCTGTTGCAAAAACCCAATTTTAAACAAAAAAAAATGAGTAATATTAAGAGGGGTGCCCAAACTTTTTCATATGACTGTATGTTGGTGTACTACCTAGAGCTGGACAGCCACTGCCAGTGCACCCCTCTGCTGAATTGTAATTCCCTGTGAACTCCTTGGTCAACACCACCAGCAAAGACCTAGGCTGGGTCTCCAACATTGGGAAGCTCCAATGATGCATCACAACCATAAGAAAATTACTCTACTAGATATATATTGTACATAAGGGAGCAAAATGTTAATTCATTAGTAGTTATCCTTCCTTTACTTGTACAAATATGACTAGGATAAATGTTCTCCCTTGCCCACAACATTTTTCCCTTTCCTTTCCCCCTTCTTATTTATACGAATTTATTTAATGATATACTGATTATTTCAAGTATAATGTCTATGTATATTCTATTGTAGTTGTGGTTTTTGTTTAAAAATCAATAAAAAGAATTGGAAAACCAAAATTATATATCAATAAATCTTGCTTGAAATTATAACCCACCTATACCATTGTAATACACCACAGCTCAGAGAGACAATGCTATCATAATAGTTTATGACATCATAGAGTCTATAAATTCCACTGTAGAAGCTCAGAATCTCAGTCTTCAGAGACTCCAGCGAGCGACTGCACCTCCTTTGTAATCAGCCAGATATTCAGTTTATTTTATAATACTTTTAATTCTGAAAAGAACACGAGGAAGGAAAAAAGAGGAGAAAAAGGTACATATTGCAAAATGGTTTTGGAGGGACTCAACCATCAACCTGTTGTGCTTGATTTCCATCAATGTAATGGACTGGAATGCCATTGGTATAGAAATACTCGGCTGGATTGATAACAGGTAAACCACTGAGGTAGGTTGCCACTTCTAGAGACTTACTGGGCTGGGTTTCCCCCACCAGCGCACTACTAGTCTGGATTGCCACGACTAGTGAAAGCCTGGGTTGAATTGCAACCACTGGTAAATTTCTGGGCTGGAATAACAATACTATAATTCTCCTGAATTAGTTCGTCACTTTCAGCAAACCAGCTGGTTGGATTAACACTGCTGGAAAAGTAATGGGCTGTTTCGCCTCCACAGGCAGACTACTAAGCTGGATCACCACCACTGGTGAACTATTACTTTGGGTTGGAAGCACCAGTGAACTATATGGCAGGGTCCTCACCGTCAGTGAATTACTGGGCGGAGGCAAAACCAATGGGGAAATATTGGGCTTCTTGTGACTACTGAATACCCTTTTAGCTGGGTCTCTAATTTTGGTGAGCTACAAGGCTGGATCACTAATGCTGATGGACTGCTTAGCTAGACAGCAACAGTCAAAAGAGCCCTGTGCTGAATTGTAACTCCCTATGAATTCCTGGACTGGGTCAGCACCACCATTAAACACCTAGGCTGGGTCTCCATCATTTTCCTGTACTTGTACAAATACTACTAGGATATATGTTCTCCCTTGCCCTACTCTGTTTACTTGTAATTTTAATCCTTGCTTCCCTAATTAAAAAAAAGAATTTTACCTTTCCATTATTATATAATATATATTATTATATATTATTATATTATTTATATAATGATATACTGGTTATTTCAAGTATAATGTCTATGCTTGTTCTATTATAGCAGTGCTTGTTTAAAAATCAATGAAAAGTATTAAAAAAATACTTGAACCGTGATGCTGATAGGAATGAATGTAATTGAGAAATGTTTTTCCGAAGTGTTAAGTGTTTTGCAGC
This sequence comes from Allobates femoralis, assembly GCA_033576535.1. NCBI lineage: Eukaryota > Metazoa > Chordata > Amphibia > Anura > Aromobatidae > Allobates > Allobates femoralis. The sequence continues at coordinate 377,222,277 of JARQOC010000002.1, forward strand.
AAATCGCTGAGACTGCTGGAGCTGGACAACAGAGGCTTCTGCACAAAGAGATCAAAGCCCTGATGTTGAAGCAGCAGGTAGAAATCTCCGGAGGTGAGATCGGCAGTGTACGAGTAAGTGATCCAATACCCATTGTAATTCCTCCCAAAACTGAAATGTTGGTCTGGTGTAGAGCCGCAATAGGCATTAAGGGGCAAGACTATCAAGCCCTGCTAGAACCCGTGTACTCAGACAGTAAACCGACCATACTCACTGCTAGAGGAGTAGTTGACGTACACAGGGGAAGAATGCCATTACGCCTATTAAACTGCGGAGAAGATGAGGTCACATTACCTAAGTACGCTACCATGGCTAAGTTGTACACGGTTGATAACAATAACATCACAGCCGCCGAGCCCTTGAACTCGTCATGTCAGGCGGATGACAATGGCTCAGAGGAGAAGCTGGAGGATTGGTGCCAAAAGTTGCATGTAGGTACCAGTTGTACACCTCCCCGTCACAAGCATGGAGTATACCGGGTAGTGAAGGAATATGAACAAATATTCAGTAAACACCCGTTAGACTTTGGGCAGATTAAAGGGGTAGAGCACACTATACCCACAGATAACCATCAGCCTATAAAAGAGAGGTAGAGACCCTTACCACCAGCTCACTACCAAACCACCAAAGACATGCTCAGAGAGATGAAATCTGCAGGGGTAATAAGAGACAGTTGTAGCCCCTGGGCAGCACCTCTAGTGTTAGTTAAAAAGAAGGACGGGACCATGAGAATGTGCGTAGATTACCGGCAGATTAATCGCATCACACATAAGGACGCATACCCATTACCTAGGATTGAGGAGTCATTAGCTGCATTAAATTCTGCTAACTACTTTTCCACCCTTGATCTGACTAGTGGGTACTGGCAGGTTCCTGTGGCCGAGGCCGACAAGGAGAAGACAGCGTTTACTACGCCGATGGGCCTCTGTGAGTTTAATTGTATGCCGTTCGGACTCTGTAACGCACCCGGGACCTTTCAACGTCTGATGGAGAGCTGCTTAGGACACAAGAACTTTGAAACTGTCCTTCTGTACTTAGATGACGTCATAGTCTATTCCAAGACGTATGAGCAACATCTACAAGACCTGGGAGAAGTGTTCGAAGCTTTGTCCAAATATGGCATGAAGATCAAGCCATCCAAGTGTCACCTTCTCAAACCAAAGGTACAGTACCTGGGGCACGTCGTGAGTTCAGAGGGAGTAGCACCGGATCCTGATAAAGTCACAGTGATAAGGGATTGGCCAAGACCTACGAACGTGAAAGAAGTGAGGCAATTCCTGGGCCTGGTAGGCTATTATAGAAGATTTATCAGAGGATTCACAAAGCTAGCAGCTCCTCTGCAAGACATTCTAGTAGGACGATCAAAGAAGACTTCATCCTGTAATTTCCTGACACGGTGGGATGAGGAAAGAGAAGATTCCTTCAATAAGCTGAAAAGTGCACTGACGGGAGAAGAGATCCTGCATACCCTGATTACCATCAACCCTTCATTCTATACACGGATGCCAGCAACATTGGACTGGGAGCAGTATTATCACAGATGCAAGGAGGCAAAGAAAGAGTTATTGCCTTTGCAAGTAGGAAGCTCCGGCCTACAGAAAGAAATCCCGAGAACGACAGCTCCTTCAAGTTAGAGCTACTGGCAGTAGTTTGGGCTGTGACTGAACGTTTTAAACATTACTTGGCAGGTGCAGAATTCACCATCTACACGGATAACAACCCGTTGACTCACCTGGATACAGCGAAACTAGGAGCTCTGGAGCAGCGATGGATAGCCCGGCTATCTAATTACAACTTTGTCATCAAATACAGAGCAGGTCGCAAGAACGGGAACGCAGATGCCTTGTCACGGATGCCGCACCTGAGAGACGTGGAAGAGGAACCGGAAGAGTTGGAAGAGATTGAACTACCGGCCTTCATCGTTCAAAGGTACAAGATTATCAACCCGGCGCCTACCAAAGAAAGCAGGAAGTAAATCTTAACCCGTTAAGACACTACAGATGGGCCGAAGCCCAAGATAATGATCCAGCCGTGAAGCTAGTGAAAGAACTGCTTACGCAACAACACGCATACCCTGATCAGAATGCCCCAGCTGAAGCTATACAGCTATGGAAAGATAGAGGCAAGTTGTTTCTACATCAAGGAAAGCTCTGTAGAACATATACCAATCCTAAAACGCATGAAATGGTCTGACAGATAATCGTGCCCACTCAAATGGTCTTAGAAGCTTATCATGACGGTGCAGGTCATTTTGGATGGAAGAAGTTAGAAGCGATCCTGAGAGAAAGATTTTATTGGGTTGGCATGAGAAAATCCATTGAACTATGGTGCAGAAGATGTGCCGCATGCAACCTCAGAAGGAAAGATCCACAGAAAGCTCCGCTTCAACCAATAGTAACCAAGCAGCCACTCGAGCTAGTCGCATTAGACCACGTCAAGTTGTCACTAAGCCGGTCAGGCTATGTCTATGCCTTAACCATCGTGGACCATTACTCACGCTTCTTAGTGGTGGTACCAGTCAAAGATCTGACAGCGAAGACGGCAGCAAAAGCATTCCAGACGCATTTCTGTAGACCACATGGTTACCCAGAACAAGTCCTTGCAGACCAAGGTCCAGCTTTTGAATCAGAACTATTCAAGGAATTCTGCAATATGTACGGTTGTAAGAAGATCCACACAACAACGTATCATCCCCAAACAAATGGTTTATGTGAGAAAATGAATCATATTGTAATTGAACTGTTAAAGACCATACCAGAATCAGAAAAGAAACCAATGGCCAGATAAATTACCTGATTTGGTAGACTTATACAACCATGTCCCTGTGAGTTCTACAAACTGCACTCCAGCATACCTTATGCGTGCAAGACCCGGAAAATTACCAATTGATCTAGAAATGGGAATCGTAAAACCAGATACAGAAGTAGAAGAAGAATCAGATTGGGATACCCAACGTCAGAAACAGTATCAACAAGTTCAAGAATGTGTAGAGAGAAATCTTCAGCAAGCAAGAGCAAGACAAGAGAAAACTTTTAACAAACATGCTCAAGCAATGCTATTACAAGAGGGTGATCAAGTTCTCAAGAGAAAGAGATGCACTGACAAACTGGATAATCAGTGGGAAACCGTCCCATACACAGTCTTACCATCTAACCTAGACAATGTTAAAACCTGTTTGATAAGCAAAGATGAAGGAAAAACGTCACAAGTCATATCTCGTGATCAGCTAAAATTGTGTCCTGAAACACTGAAGACACCTGAAGTAACAGAACCCGTACAGGTCCAACCTATTAAAGAAAGAGAAGAAGTATTCCACACGGTACTAGGAGATTTCCCTAAAACAATTACTATGGAGCAGTTGTCGTACCAATGATTGCATTCCCTTCAATGGTGGAACCAACACCAGAACCTGTGTTACCAGAACCCGTGTTACCTGAAGAAGTCCCAAGACCTGAAGAACTGGAAGTAGAACCCGTAGAGGAAGAATCAATTCCTGGTCCCAGTGAGCTTGCCAGTCCTACAGTCAGATCTTCATCTAACATAGTACCAAACACTACAAATATGTACATGCCTACCAGCACCAATAGGCTACATGCAAGTAGTATACCCGTTTTACGCAGATCCGAGCGTAGTACCAGAGGTCAGTTACCAGCTAGGTACAGAGATTAAAAGGTCAAGTTAACTGTAAAATATAAATATGTTTGAGTAAATATAAATTGAACCCGGTAAACAAATGTACATAGTTAATGCAACGTTAAAAAAGCCCAGTACCTACAGAGACTATCCTGTATGAACTTCTTGCATATTCTTCAAGCTTTTTCCTTTTTATTTTATTTTTATGGACCATACTACCACGGACTGGTTGTGGTATAAACTTTCTAGTATACATTCATCAGCCTGGAGGCAAAAGACTAAACCCCCGGAAGGACTGCTTTTTGAATTTTTGGACTGTTTTTGAAGTTTAGTGATTTTTGTGATTTTTACTTTTAAGTCTTTGTAAATATTAATTGTATTAATTGTTTGTTCTTTATTGTTCCACAGTCCCGGAGTACTGTCTTTAACTAAGGGGGAATGTGGCACCCCAAGGGTTAAATTGCCACAGAAACATCAACACAGGTTTAATCCCCACACAACACTACACTAGAAAGTGGGAGGAGTTTAGGTGGCACCTGCACTAGTGGGAGGAGCTACGTTGTTTACCAGAGAGCAAGAGTGACAGTTAGTTTTAGTTTGAGTCTGGAGCAGGAGCAGAGTCAAGTAGAAGTGGAGGTGATGAGAGGTCTGAGGAAAGGAGACAGAGTAACAGAGGAACATCCCCGGGATAAAGAGTTACCCCAAACTTAACCTCGGAGAGGCGCTTAAGACGGATACCAGATCCGAGGCTGTGCCTGAGACAGACAGGACAGTAAACACCGGCATAGTGAAGGTCCACCATCTTCACAGCACCATAGCAAAGCAACACGGAGGGGTCAGGGACACAGAGGACTCAAGTTGCCCAGCATATTGGTACCCGTGAGCAGAGACAGGGCCAGCAGTACAGCTACAAGCAGCAGCAGGGCCACACACAGTGCTTAAGTAGGAAGCCAAGGACCCGGTCAGGGTGGGAGCAACCTGGTTCAGACTCCGTGGACAATATTGTGATATACCATCTGCAAGTAAAGATTTGGAAAACAACAGAAACCGTGAGTGTGTGTGATCCTTATACTGAAGTCCCACTTGCCCTCATATACTGCGATTACCTCTACTCTCATCATCTCTACTGCTACCCCTACTCTCCTGCAGCATCAATAACTATCCTCACAGACTTTAACTTCTTCTACCACTGCCCCGGGGAACCCAGTTCTGCCCACAGGAACTATTCTATCCAAGCTGCTATCCCATCATCCCCGGAGGTTCTGCAGCAGCGGCGGCCCCATTACTGGCCGCATATAGTGGGTGGCGTCACGAGTGACAAATCCCCTGTAAATAACCCCCCATTTTATTGTGTGGGCCCGGGACACGGTCCGGACCAGGACCGCCGTGACATCCCCCAGCAGTACCCCGGTCCGGCACCGAGTACCCCGTCCCAGTGGGCTCCACATGAGGACCTGCGGTCACATGATGAGTTCTCGCGATAACCCGTCATGTGACCGGAAATCACTGCGGGATTATGACGTCACTGCAGGTCCTACAGATCCTCACTACTATTCACTACTAGTGAGGGCCTGTAGGACCTGCGGTGACGTCATAATCTCGGCAGCGGTTTCCAGTCACATGACGAGTTATCGCGAGAACTCGTCATTTCACCGGGAAACGCTGCCGGGATCACATCTCCGACAGGTAGGCAGTGCTGGAAGCGTCGCTGGATGGATTAGAGAGGTGAGTATCGATTTTTATTATTTTTAACCCTTGATTTTACTTCATTTCAGTTCCGCAATGTATGTATATACATTGCGGAACTGAAATTGACCACCACCATAGTGTTTTAGTGTGTTCGAGCATTCGACGAACACACCATCCATTCGACGAATCGAACTAGAACACTAGGGTGGTGGCTCAACTCTATTAAACACCTAGGCTGGGTCTCCATCATTGTAACGCTCCAATGCTGCATCACAACTATAAGCAAATTACTGGACTGGATATATATTGTACATAAGGCAGCAAAATGTTAATTCATTAGTAGTTATCCTTCCTGTACTTGTACAAATACTACCAGGATAAATGTTCTCCCTTTCCCTACTCTGTTTACTTGTAATTCTGATCATTGTTTCCTCCAAGCAAATACATTTTTCCCTCTTGCCTTCTCCTTTCCCTTCCCTCTTCTTATTCATAAGTATTTATTTAATGATATACCTGTTATTTCAAGTAAAATAGCTATGTATTTTCTAATGTAGTCGTGCTTGTTTTGAAAATCAATAAAAAGTATTGGAAAACTAAAATTATACACTGTGAGCAGAATTATTAGGCAAATTGTATTGTAGAGGATTATTTTTATTATTGATCAACAACTATGTTCTCAATCAACCCAAAAGACTCAGATATCAAAGCCTAATATTTATGGAAGTTGGTGTGTTTTTTTTTTAGGTTTGGCTATCTTAGGAGAATATCTGTTAGTGCAGATAACTATTACTGTGCTGAATTATTAGGAAACTTAATAAAAACCAATATATTCCCATCTTATGCTGATTTCACATCAGCGGTTTTGCGCTGATCGTGGCAGTTGCGGTGAAAAAACAGCAACTGCTGCGACTACCGCATAACGGCTGCACTTGCGGTTTACTTGCGGCAAGCCCCATACAATGTATATGCGGGATTGCGGCAGGTGCGGCAAGTGCGGTATCGGCACTTGCGGCAAGTGCGGTTGAGAAAAAAACACGGTCAGCCGCGTTTTTTTTGTGGCCGCACCTGCCGCAAGTGCCGATACCGCACTTGCTGCACCTGCCGCAAGCCCGCATATACATTGCATGGGACTTGCCGCAAGTAAATCGCAAGTGCAGCCGTTATGCGGTAATCGCGGCAGTTGCGTTTTTTTCACCGCAACTTCCGCGATCAGCGCAAAAACGCTGATGTGAAGGGGGCCTAACTTGTTTATTTTCACCAGGTAAACTAATATAACTGCATAAAATTTAGAAATAAATATTTCTGACATGCAAAAACAAAACACAAAAAAAAATTAGTGCCCAATATAGCCACCTTTCTTTATGATGACACTCAACAGCCTTCCATCCATAGATTCTGTCAGTTGCTTGATCTGTTTACAATCAACATTGTGTGCAGCAGCCACCACAGCCTCCCAGACACTGTTCCGAGAGGTGTACTATGTTCCCTCCCTGTAGATCTCACATTTTAGGAGGGACCACAGGTTCTCTATGGGGTTCAGATGAGGTGAAAAAGGGGGCCATGTCATTAATTTTTCTTCTTTTAGACCTTTACTGGCAAGCCACGCTGTGTAGTAGTTGGATGCATGTGATGGAGCATTGTCCTGCATGAAAATCATGTTTTTCTTGAACGATACCAACTTCTTCCTGTACCAATGCTTAAATAAGTTGTCTTCCAGAAACTGGCAGTAGGTCTAGGAGTTGAGCTTCACTCCATCCTCAACCCGAAAAGGTCCCACAAGTTCATCTTTGATGATACCAGCCCATGCCAGTACCCCACCTCCACCTTGCTGGCATCTGAGTTGGAGTGGAGCTCTCTGCCCTTTACTGATCCAGCCTCTGGCCCATCCATCTAGCCCATCATGAGTCACTCTCATTTCATCAGTCCATAAAACCTTTGAAAAATCAGTCTTAAGATATTTCTTGGCCCAGTCTTGATGTTTTATCTTATGTTTCTTGTTCAAAGGTGGTCGTTTTTCAGCCTTTCTTACCTTGGCCATGTCCCACAGTATGGCACACCTTGCACTTTTTGATACTCCAGTAATGTTGCAGCTCTGAAATATTGCAAAACTGGTGGCAAATGGCATCTTGGCAGCTTCACGCTTGATTTTCCTCAGTTCATGGGCAGTTATTTTGCGCCTTTTTTGCCCAACATGCTTCTTGAGACCCTGTTGTCTATTTGCCATGAGATGCTTGATTGTTTAGTGATCACACTTCAAATGTTTGGAAATTTCAAGACTGCTGCATCCCTCTGCAATATATCTCAAAATTTTGGACTTTTCAGAGCCCGTCAAATCTCTCTTCTGACCCATTTTGCCAAAGGAAAGGAAGTTGCCTAATAATTAAGCACACCTTATATAGGGTGTTGATGTCATTAGACCACACACCCTCCTTATTACAGAGATGCACATCACCTGATTTACTTAATAGGTAGTTGGCTCTCAAGCCTATACAGTAGGACAACATGTATAAAAAGTAACATGTGATGAAAATAGTCATTTGCCTAATAATTCTGCACACAGTACATATACCGTAAATAAATATTACTTGAAATTGTAACCCACTTATAATATCGAAATACACCACAGCTAAGACAGACAATGTCATCATAATGGTTGATGACATCACAGGGTCTATAATTTCCACTGTGGAAGCATAGAATCTAAGGCTATGTTCATACGACATGCTTTTGCTGCTGTTTTAGTGCGGGCATGTTTTAGCGCTGGTAAACAAAACGTGGCACGTTCACACTACACGTTTTTTACAGCCACAGTTTTACCCCAAAAGAGCAGGAGTAGGTGATGTCACATGGGGGCAGGAATAATCCTGTTTCCTTGTGACTTGTGTGTACTTTCACTTTAGCAGTGTATATACATACACTGCTAAAGCGAAAAAAAAGAAAGCATTGGTTTAAAAAATAAAAAAATAAAATACACACCTCTCCATAGACCGTCCAGGAAAGGTGTCCGATTGCTGCAGGAACCTGAATCAGCCGACCAGTCAGCAACCCGATCAGCTAATGTGTCACCTGACAGTATCAGCTGAGCGATTTAAACCGTCCGCCAAAATCAATCAGCATAATGTGTCACCTGACAGCATCAGCAGAGCGTTTTAAACTGCCATCCAAAACCAATAGGATTATTCCTTCCCCCGTGTGACATCACTTTCTGCTTCTCCCAGTGCGCCCACACTTATTGGCGCTGAAATAGAGCATTGTATGAACGACAATGCATATTCCTGCGCCTTATAATGGGGCCTATGGAGGAAAGCATGCTGAAAAAAGCGCAAACATTTAACATGTTGTTTCTTTTTAGCGCGCATTCGGTCCCAAAAGTGCGTTGGTAAATTATACAGCGTCTAGATGGCAAAAGTAAAAGTCCATTAAGTTTGCTGGGAACACTGATGCCGATGTGCTTTTGGGGGAAAAGCATGGCGTAAAAAAACACGGCAAAAGCGCAGCGTTTGAATGCAGCCTAAGTCTTCAGAGACTGGCGAGTTACTGCACCCCCTTAGTAATCATACAGTTTTTCAGTTTCTTTTATTAGGGCAGCTTTACACACACCAACTTCTGTGACCAACTTCTGAACAGATCTCTGGTTGCAGTGAAATCATGGACACATTGTTACATTCGTACACAGCCACAAAATGGAGCAATGTGTCCATGATTTCACTGCAACCAGAGATCTGTTCAGAAGTTCGTCACAGACGTTGGTGTGTGTAAAGCGGCCCTTAGGCTTTTAACTCTGGAATTAAAACAAAGATTTCCATCCATAGTAAAGCAAGGCACACATTTTTTGTGGGTTTTACTTCACAGAAGCTACTCAAAGGCGGCCGTCACACGCATCAATCTTGTGAGCGATATTGTTAGCGATCACGTGCACGCGCGATCGCTAACAATATCTTTCACATCGCTGGTGAGATGTCACACAGACAGACTCACTAGAGATGTGGACCAGCGAGATCGCTGGTAACCATGGTACACATCGGGTTACTAGGCGCCGCGCGGCGCTTAGTAACCCGACGTTTACTATAGATACCATCTCCCAGCATAGGCTCTGCCGCTGGGAGATCGTTCTTCGTGGTGTCACACATCACGATGATGCAGATTGATCAAGCGATTATCGCTTGATTTGAGCTCCGGCTCACAAATCTGTGATCAAACAATCAAGCGATTTTACATTGTAAAATCGCTTGATTACACGCAGCGACGCACAAACGATATCGCTTAAGCGATCAAAACGCAGATGGCTTAAGCGATATCGTTCAAGAAATTGATGAGTGTAACGGCCGCCATACCAGAATCTAAACATAAAAAATGAGTAATGACTTCAATTTGCATATTCCAAAACAATATTTATTTAGACAAGAACAGAGGACAAGGGAGGTGGTGTAAGGTGCTCGAGGATATAAAACCACTGATTGGTTACAATAGGTTATGCTTCAAAGTGACAAATGCTCCAATATTATTTTTTTATGTATATAACCACACTGCATTGAGTATACTTTCACATAATATAGGGTTAATTTCCATCTCCATCTCTAATGGCCAAATGCAATTCAACAAACAGTTAACTGCATATGTTTTAAAGGGAGCACGTGCAATAATAGGTACAATCTCCTCCTTTACTTAATTCAGTATCCCCACAGCATAAGCATGCTTCCATAAAATCTGATATAGTTGGAGGATTAATGTACTACGATTACATAAAGTGACTAGTGCTTTACAGTCATATACAGATTGGCCATTGCACAGGTATTTACCCTTTTTGCACATTTTTTAGTGACCCATCTTCCTTGATGTTCCAAGGGATTGATGTGGTCCATGGTGGCATCAGAGGTGGTGATGTCCGTAAGGTACTTTCACAACGTGAAATAAAGTTGGTTGTGGTACTGGACACAATGTCACCACGTGGTCTAAATGAAAATCTAAGCTTTGCGCCCTTCCTCTGACCGTCGCCGCTCGGGTGACCTCGGACTTTTTTGCACCTCTGATCATTAATTGTTAGAATTTTCTAACGTGATTTTTATATGTTTTTATTTTAAGGATTTTATAGGTCCCGTCCTCTGGTTTGTTGGGATGGAGATGCTGCTCTGCATATATATTTTTGGATGTGGCGCTATGAGGATTTGGTTACTATATGCTCTTTTTCAAGTCCAGTGCATGTAACTGAGGATTGGATCATCACCTTTTGTGCTCCATTTATTGTGAATATGGGGGATTTCATTGGTTCACAGTCCTGGACTTAATGGACAATATTCCCTTTTGGAAGAATTCAGACTGAATCAAAATCGACGGTGTGCACTATCATGGACTCAATAGAAGATATGGCGCACTACTAAGGAGTCTACTTCTTAAAGACATTGTAGTTTGGATATGTGTCATTGATAACCTGGGTTCACATCACTACTGTAGTAATCTGCGGTGCCCCTGTGATCTGGCGTTTCCCCGCTCGGCTGGATCTCCTGCCCTCCTGCGTTGGTGCCTGTGTCGCCGCGCACGCGATCACTATAGTGACGTGTCCCGATGGCCGCGTATGCGCCTACGGTGCGACGCTGAGGCGGTGGGCGGTGCAGTGTCTGTCTGGGCTAGGGGGAGCGTAATTTCCTGTCACATGGTGGTGCTGCAGAACGTCATTTCCGGTGACGCGAGTGTCAGTGAGCACATAAAAATCTCCGGCGGAGGGACCACAATATATCCCCTGATGGAGTGACCCAAGCGAATGCAGGGTCATGAAACGCGTTGGGGTCCTGTGGTTCGTTGTCACTCCCTCTGTGTATCTCCTGGAGCAATGGCCACTGATGGTTCGGGTAATTTGTTTTATAACTGATGACTTTGCCCTTGATGTTGAAAATGTGTTATAGCTGTGAGTATTTGCACTGGCAACAGCATTGATACTTGTGTAAAAATACCTGTGCAATGGCCAATCTGTATATGACTGTAAACCACTAATCACTTTATGTAATCGTAGTACATTAATTCTCCAACTATATCAGATTTTATGGAAGCATGCTTATGTTATGGGGATAGAATTAAGTAAAGGAGGAGATTGTACCTATTATTGCACGTGCTCCCTTTAAAACATATGCAGTTAACCCTTTGTTGAATTGCATTTGGCCATTAGAGATGGAGATGGAAATTAACCCTATATTATGTGAAAGTATACTCAATGCAGTGTGGTTATATACATAAAAAAATAATATTGGAGCATTTGTCACTTTGAAGCATGACCTATTGTAACTAATCGGTGGTTTTGTTTCCTCGAGTACTTTACACCACCTCCCTTGTCCTCTGTTCTTGTCTAAATAAATATTGTTTTGGAATAAGTAAATTGAAGCCATTACTCATTTTTTTATGTTTAGATTCTGGTATGAGTAGCTTCTGTGACGTAAGACCCACAAAAAATGTGTGCCTTGCTTTACTATGGATGGAAATCTTTGTATTAATTATGGTTTCTGTGGTTCAGACAGTGAGTCCCGGAGGGATGGTTTGTAGAGCCCATGATGCAGTGTGTCTCTCCGAACTGGACAAGGCCCTGAATGAGGTTGGAGGTGCGGCGGGGGAGCTGAACGATGGCAGTGTGGATGAGGCAGCCAGAGCATATAGGGGACTCCTGAGGAAACGCACAAAAACATGGTGGAAGAGGGCCTTTTGTGAATAAGTATATCGATAGAGACCTAGTACCCAGAGGTTTACGGGTGCAGGTGTTTCCTTCATTTGCTATAGAAGATGAAACCTTCAGAGTGGAGTGGGAGGATTTCACCAGTGAATGCTCTAAAGCAGTGATGGCGAACCTATGACACGCGTGCCAGAGAGGGCACGCAGAGCCGTCTCCACTGGTACGCGGCCTCGCCTCTGCACTGCTGCGTTGATCTGCCGGCACTATGGAACTGGCAGTTCAAAGCTGTCGTGCTGGAGCGGAGGAGACATTTCTCCTTCCTCCGACACTCTTTTCTAGCCCCGCCTGCCCGCCCTGCATCACGTGACCGTGGTGACGTGATCGGCATCATGTAACCGCGGGAGAGAGCAGTGGTGGAAGCAGGAGTTCTACAGTAGGTGAGTATAATCTTTTTTTTTCTTTTAGGTATGAATCACATCCAGTATGGGCATGATGGGGCAATACTACAGGAGGGGGCAATACTACAGTACGGGGCATGATGGGGGCAATACTACCTGGAGGGGGCATGATGGGGCAATACTACCAGGATGGGGCATTACTACATGGAAAGGGCATGATGGGGCATTACTACAGGAGGGGGCATGATGGGGGTAGTACTACAGGAGGGGGCATGATGGGGGCAATACTACAGGAGGGGGCATGATGGGGCAAAACTACAGGAGGGAGAATGAGAGGGCAGTACTACTGGAGGGGGCATGATGGGGAAATACTACAGGAGGGGGCATGATGCGAGCAATACTACAGGAGGGGCTTGATAGGGCAATACTACAAGAGGGGGCATGATTGGCAATACTTCTGGAGGGGGCATGATGGGGGAATGCTACAGGAGGGGGCATGATGCAGGCAATACTACAGGAGGGGCTTGATAGGGCAATACTACAAGAGGGGGCATGATTGGCAATACTACAGGAGGGGGCATGATGCAGGCAATACTACAGGACGGGGCATAATGGGGCTATACTACCTGGAGGGGACATGATAGGGCAATAATACTAGGAAGGGGCATGAAGGGGCAATAGTACCAGGAGGGGGCAGGGGGCATGATGGAACAATACTAGCAGGAGGGGGCATGATGCGGCAGTACTACCAGGATGGGGCATTACTACATGGAGAGGGAAATACTACAGAAGGGGCATGATGGGAGTAGTACTACAGGAGGGGGCATGATGGGACAATACTACAGGAGGGAGAATGAGAGGGCAGTACTTCTGGAGGGGGCCTGATGGGGTAATACTACAGGAGGGGGCATGATGTGGGCAATACTACATCAGGGGCTTGATGGGGCAATACTACAGGAGGGGGTATGATGGGGGCAATGCTACAGGAGGGAGCATGAGGGGGCATTACTACTGGAGGGGGCATGATGGGGCAATGTGTCTAGTAGGAAAGTGGAATGGAGATATGTGCTCACCCAATTCCAATGGACCGGTGGTGCCTGGATTGACTGTCTGTAGAAGTCCACAATGTAGGAGTAAAGGATCCAGCACCAGACAGAACTCCATATAAAAGTTTCTTCTTTATTAAATCACGTCATCAAGGCATAAAATTAGTGTTGCATGTAAATATGGGAACCCAGTCCCAAGATAGGCTGGACGTGTTTCGAACGACAGTTCTTTATCTATCTATGCTGTAGTTCAAAAAT
>JARQOC010000002.1:377236094-377296094 GCA_033576535.1 Allobates femoralis
AGATCCTAACAGACCAAGGTTCAGCTTTTGAAGCAGAGATCTTCCAAGAGTTCTGCCACATGTATAGATGTAAGAAGATTAGGATGACCCCATATCATCCCCAATCCAACAAATTATGTGAGAAGATGAACAATATCATCATTGACATGTTGAAGATCCTACCCTTAGAAGAAATGAAACAATGGCCGGAGAAATTACCAGACTTAGTTGACATGTATAACCACATTCCAGTAAGTTCTACAAACTGTACACCAGCTTACCTGATGAGAGCCCGTAAAGGAAGGTTACCCATAGACTTGGAACTCGGAGTAGTTGACCCCAAAGCAGATGGCTCAACGCCCAACTGGAATGAAAAGCAGCTCGAGCAATACAGAATGGTTCAAGCTTGTGTTGAAGACAACCTGGAGAAACCCCGTGAGAAGCAAGAAAGGGACTTCAACAAACTTGCTCCAGCAGAGCCTATTGTACCTGGAAGTATTGTCTTGAAGAGAAAGAGAAAACAACACAAATTGGATGACCAGTGAGAACAAGAACCCTATGTCCTGATAGATTCTGGATTTGACAATGACAAAGTGTGTCTCATTAGTAAGAATGGTGCAAAGACCACTCAGACAGCGTCAAGGAACCATATCAAGAAGTTGTCATATATGATACAGTCTATATAGAGTCTAATGCATGGGTATAATGAGACACATGAGACATATGCTTCTTAAGCAGCTCTTGTATTGCTTCATACAAGTTAGTGCATCAACAGGATAACATAAATGTAGTTGCAGAGTGCAAGGCAAAACAACCCAGGACATCAGAGCATTAAAGCATAGTACAAGTCTCAGGGAAAGCATTCAGAGTTCATTACTTCTCTGTCAGATATTGCTGGCACCCAGGATTCTGTGTTCATAAATGATTCCAGGCAGAATGAATCCAGGCTTCAGAGAGCAAGTCACAGACAGATTGCAGGCCTGATTCTGGAGCACAGGTTAACCAGCTGAAGTAGTTTAAAAGGGCAATTGGCAAGAAACAGGGCAGGGACATCAAAGCTGAGGACTCCATATTGTTTGAGGGCAAGAGTCATTACACATGACAGGAAACAAGATGGCCGACGACAAGCTGAGAACTCCATATTGGTTGAGGGCAAAAGTCATTACACATGACAGGAAACAAGATGGCCGACAAAATACACTAAATGCAAACATAACAACAGATATAGCAAAAAAGACTGAAAACCTTACATTACTCCCCCCTTAAGGACAGCCTCTGGATGGCCCCAGTCCAGGCTTTCCCGGGTACCTCCGATGGAACTGGCGGAGTAACCGAGGAGCATGGAGATTGGAGGCCGGCTCCCACGAGTTGTCCTCAGAAGAATAGCCCTGCCACTTTACCAGGTATTGCACCCCGTTTCTACGCAACCTGGAGTCCAGGATCCTTTCCACGACAAACTCCTCCTGGCCATCGATGAGTACCGGAGCAGGAGGGGAAGAAGAACGACCAGGGAATGAATTGGGAGTCACAGCCTTTAGTAGAGAAACGTGGAACACGGGGTGAATCCTCATAGATCTTGGAAGTTGAAGGCGACAGGCAACGTTGCTGACGAGCTTATTAATCTTATAGGGCCCAACGTACTTATGACCCAATTTGGATGATGGTACTCTCAATTTAAGGTTCTTAGTTGACAGCCAGACCAAATCTCCTACCTTGAAGGTTGGTGCAGGTTTACGAAACCTATCTGCCGCTTTTTTATACCTGTCCTGAGCGGATTCCAGATTCTCTTTAAGCAGATCGAGGTTCCTTTGTAGAGAGGTGATTCTGTCGGCTACAGCTGGAAGAGGTGAATCTATGGGAAGTCGAGGAAGGATGTTAGGATGATAACCCAAATTGGCATAAAAGGGTGACTGCTTGGTGGAAGCGCTCTGTGAGTTGTTATAAGAGAATTCAGCCAGTGGAAGCAAATCCACCCAGTCATCTTGTAGGTGGCAGATAAAACAGCGGAGATACTGTTCTAGGGTCTGATTAGTCCGCTCGGTTTGTCCATTTGTCTGCGGATGAAAGGCAGAAGACAGGTTAACTTTGATGTCCAACGCAGCACAGAAGTGCTGCCAAAACTTTGAAGTGAATTGCACCCCTCGATCAGATACAACCTCATCCGGTACGCCATGCAGGCGAAACACATTTTGAATGATTAAGTCCGATGTGTGTTTCGCAGTGGGTAGACCAACACACGGAATGAAATGGGCTGCCTTTGTTAACCGATCCACCACCACCAGAACTGTGTTCTTCCCTTGAGAGGTTGGCAACTCCACAATGAAGTCCATAGATATGGATCCCCATGGACGGGATGGAACGGGTAGGGGTTGTAATAGACCCGTAGGCGAAGATCGTGGAGTCTTGCATCTGGCACAGACTTCGCAAGAAGTGACGTAACCTAGAACATCTCTTCTGTATGTGGGCCACCAAAAGAAGCGAGACAGGAATTCTTGAGTCTTCAGAACTCCTCTATGCCCCGCTATCTTAGAATCGTGGATGAGTTGCAGTACTCTCACCCTGACTGCTTCAGGAATATACAGGCGTTGCCCCTGAATCCACACACCGTTCTTATATACAAGACTTACTTCACAAGACGGTTGTGCCAGCCAGGGATCCGTATGGTATGCTTCCTTGATGTCGTTAAGCAAGTCTTGATTATGAAGCACTCCCAGGAACCTGGAATCAGAGATAACAGTCTTACGAGACGTGAGTGGAATTGTCTCAGTTGAGTAGAGTCTAGACAACGCATCGGCCTTTCCATTACGCGATCCTGGCCTATAGGAGATAACAAAACTGAATTGGTTTAAGAAAAGACTCCAACGAGCCTGGCGAGGAGTCAAGCACTTAGCCGATCTGATAAACTCAAGATTGCGGTGGTCAGTCAACACGATTATCTGCTGTGCAGCTCCCTGAAGGTGGTGTCTCCATTCCTTGAAGGCTGCGATGATGGCCAACAATTCTCTATTACCCACATCATAGTTCCGTTCTGCAGGAGACAACCGCCGGGAAAAGAAAGCACAGGGATGTAAGACTTCTTTCTCACCTGTCCTCTGGGAGAGGATAGCTCCGATGGCACTGTCTGAGGCATCCACCTCTATTATGAAGGCCAGTTCAGGGTTAGGATGCACCAGAATAGGTGCCGTGGTGAATTTCTCTTTCAAACGGGAAAATGCTTCTTGAGCCTGGGGGGTCCAGGTAAAAGCAGAGTTCTTGCGGGTAAGCCGTGTAATGGGAGACACAACCTCAGAAAAGTTCCTGATAAAACGCCTGTAGAAATTAGCAAACCCTATAAAGCGCTGGACCTCCTTCACATTCTTGGGGACCGGCCAGGCTTTAATGGCTTGGATCTTACCCTCATCCATACTAATTCCTCGTGATGACATTACATACCCCAGAAATTGGATCTCCGTTCGATGGAATTCGCACTTCTCCAGTTTGATATACAGATGGTGTTGTCGAAGGCGTTCTAAGACCATCTTCACATGTCTGTGATGCTCCTCTGTGGAATTAGAAAAAATCAAAATATCATCCAAATAAATGACAATGAATGTATCCAGGAGGTCCCTAAAAATGTCATTCACCAAATGTTGGAAAGTTGCTGGAGCATTACATAAACCGAACGGCATTACTAGATATTCAAAGTGTCCGTAGCGTGACCTGAAAGCTGTCTTCCATTCATCCCCAGGTCTAATGCGGACCAAGTTATAGGCCCCACGGAGATCCAACTTTGTAAAGAGTTTTGCATGCCGTACTCTCTCCAATAATTCAGGGATCAACGGTAGTGGGTAACGGTTTCTGATCGTGATTTTATTGAGCTCCCGATAGTCTATACAGGGCCTAAGAGATCCATCTTTCTTCTTCACAAAGAAGATTGGTGCACCAGCAGGAGATGAAGAGGGGCGTATGAAGCCCTTGGCTAGATGTTCGTCTATATAGTCTTTGAGAGCCTTTAGCTCAGGCCCTGCCAAAGAGTAAATCTTGCCAAAAGGTATTCCCGCACCTGGTAACAGGTCTATTGGACAGTCATATGGACGGTGAGGGGGTAGCAGGTCTGCGTTCCTTTTGTCACACACGTCATCATACTCACGGTATATGGCTGGTAGCTCAGAGACTGATGTTGGTCCTTTAGGAATGGAGCAGACTGAAGCTTCTGGACTTATCTGTTTCTCTGGAAAGTGCAGTTCTTTAGTTTCCCAGTTAATCGTAGGATTCTGAGCCTGCAGCCACGGCAGTCCTAGAATAATAGGGAAATGAGGAGAAGAGATGAGCATAAATGACAGACTCTCTTGATGGTCATTACCCATGAGGACCTTCAAGGGCTCCGTCTCCTGATCCACTGGTCCAGAGTTTAACAGTGAGCCATCTACGGTCTCCATCTGTACAGGAGTAGCCTTCTTTACTGAACGTACTCCAAGTTTCTCAGCGAAGGAGATGTCCATAAAATTGCCGCTTGCCCCTGAATCAATCATAGCGGAGGTAGATACCCAGACAGAGTGAACCCTGAGCTTGAGGGAAATAAAGCAATGAGAATTGTTGTTCTTACAACTCAGCTGGGAAACCGCTGAAAAAACCTGAAAAACTGCTGCAGTAACACGTGCATCCGGCTCAGAGATAACAGAGTTCAAGTCTGAGTAATCAATGTCTGTATCCTCTACTCTCTCTGGGATCTGTGGTTCGGACCTGACAGAACCCCTCTCACAGCACTCGCAGTGTATGATGGCTGCAGTTGTCTTACGAGAACGACTGGGGCAGTTTATAATGAAATGTCCTGACTTACCGCAATAGAAACACAGATTTTCCTTTACTCGATGTTCCTTACGTGCATCACTGACCCATCTCTGTAAAGAGTCCACCTGCATAGGCTCAGGTTCAGGTTCTCGTATAATCCTGCTCAAGGACTCCTTAGCTGGAGAGGGAGGAAATAAATGATTAGTGCGCTTTATCTCCGACCATCTCTCCTGTCTGCGTTCAGTAAGCCGAGCATCGATCCGAATACAGTAGTTGATAAAATCTCCTAATGCTGTAGGTGGGTCGGCACGAGCGAGTTCGTCCTTAATCACAGAGGATAATCCTTTCCGGAAAACCGACTTCTTAGCAAAGCTATCCCAAGTGGTGTCGAGAGCCCATCTCCGGAAATCCAAAGCATACTCCGCTACCGAGCGCTTACCTTGGCTTAAAGTTAACATGGCTGATTCCGCTGTAGCACCGCGGTTTGGATCATCGAATACCTGCCCCATAGCTGAAATGAAAGTATCAAGATTATTTAGACAGTCATCGTCAGTCTCAATTAGGGGGTTTGCCCATGTGAGAGCTTTGTTGGAGAGCAGCATAATTATTGTCAATACTTTAGATCGCTCAGTAAGGAACTGTGGCGCATGAGCCGCAAAAAACAGTTTGCATTGATTAATGAATCCCCTGAATTTTTCCCGTTCACCGCCAAAACGGAATGGTGGTAGCTTGGGGATTCCAATAACCGGGGTTGAAGTTGGGATGTGGACGCGTCCCTCCAGAACCTCAATCCGGGTTCGTAAGTCCTGCGTGGTTTGTCCGAACACCTGCAGATTATGATCACCGCGATCCCGCAGGCTTGCAAAGCTGGTCTTCAATACCTGTAGGTCAGCAAGGATTGAATCCGTCATGTCGCACAGATGTTTAACGGGGTCCTCCATATTCCCAGAAGCTGCACGGCAGAAAGGCTGGAAAGGAAGAAAAGGAGCACAATAGTGTTTACCTGTGGTAACACTCCTGACTTAAAAGAAGGGAATGTGCTCACCTGGAAAGGTTGTGAGAAGCCACAACCACTATCATCACATATATCGATATCTCAGATCCACGGTCTGCAGCAGCTCTCCAATGGCAAAAGATCCAGAAATCTCTATACAGGTGGCAGCAGATGCAGCACTGTCCTAGACCCAGCAGACTCTATTATGGCTCCAGAATCTGTCATATATGATACAGTCTATATAGAGTCTAATGCATGGGTATAATGAGACACATGAGACATATGCTTCTTAAGCAGCTCTTGTATTGCTTCATACAAGTTAGTGCATCAACAGGATAACATAAATGTAGTTGCAGAGTGCAAGGCAAAACAACCCAGGACATCAGAGCATTAAAGCATAGTACAAGTCTCAGGGAAAGCATTCAGAGTTCATTACTTCTCTGTCAGATATTGCTGGCACCCAGGATTCTGTGTTCATAAATGATTCCAGGCAGAATGAATCCAGGCTTCAGAGAGCAAGTCACAGACAGATTGCAGGCCTGATTCTGGAGCACAGGTTAACCAGCTGAAGTAGTTTAAAAGGGCAATTGGCAAGAAACAGGGCAGGGACATCAAAGCTGAGGACTCCATATTGTTTGAGGGCAAGAGTCATTACACATGACAGGAAACAAGATGGCCGACGACAAGCTGAGAACTCCATATTGGTTGAGGGCAAAAGTCATTACACATGACAGGAAACAAGATGGCCGACAAAATACACTAAATGCAAACATAACAACAGATATAGCAAAAAAGACTGAAAACCTTACAGAAGTGTCCAACTGAGTGGGAAAACCAGAATCCCCCAACACATTCAAAAGAAGAACCAGAACCTTAAAAAGAATCCAGTCCATGTGAGAGCCCAAAGGAGAAGGTAATCTCAATGATCCTAGGAGATTTTCCAGAAGATTGGCCTCATCAAGCTGGAGCTATCTTAGTGCCTTTACTGAATTTCTACCAGCCCCAAGAAGTGGTACAAAGGAATCAGGAAGAAATACCCATTGCTAGAGAATCTGAGGATGCTGCAATCAGTACACCTGCTAGCCCTGTAGTGAGACTAAGGCCACACAGACGCCTACCTGACATACCTGCACCATACCCGTCACTAGAAACCTCACCTGAGACAGAGATACCTGTAGTGCGCAAGTTACAGAGGTCAATCCTCGTCTAGGTATGGAGAGTGGGCACAGTAAAGTCAGAAGTAAAATTAACAGAGGCAGTCACATGTAAATAGCAGCTATAGCAGTGTACATAGTAGTGTACAGAAGGATGGAGGAACTGGGCCCAGCATCACGCACATTAAGTTAGGAACAGAAAGTGCCTGGAGTCGGGAGGTACCAGGTCTCCTAAGCACAGACACCCATAGGGAAATGTGTTGGTTTGAAAATGTGTTTATTAAAAATATGGACTTTTGAAAGACTTTCCCCCCCTTTTCTTACCTGGAGCGTACATAAATTTTACTGTATAAACTCTTTTAAACTGAACCTATCCCTTTGAACTTTTCCCCGGACTGCATTTAAAAGGACCATGGTCACAGGACTGGTGTGACAACAAACTTCTCTTTTTCAAAGCCTGCGGTGAATGGACTAGCACCATATGGACTTACCTGTTTTCATTGTTGCCTTCTTTTTCAGTGGTTTTTGTGAATTTTTATATTTTGAGACTCTGTAAATATATTACCTGTTATTATTGTTGATTATTGTTATTCCTTTTGTTAGAAAACAAAAATGCTCAGTCCAGGAATACTGATGTTAACTGGGGTGGTATGTGGTGCCCTGCACACGCAGGAAGCCACAGCCTTCCCTACAGTACAGCTGGGTTTCCACAGCAGGAACCTACTACATGCAACACCTTCTACCCCGCCACAGTAGGGGGAGCTAGACTCACTGACTTTAGGTGAGATTCCCTATAAATACTGCTGCTGGGGGAGGAGTTAGGTAGAGTGTGCAGACGCTAGGAGAGCTGCGAAGACGTCCTGATGCTTGGTGCCGCAGTTAGCCCCGAACCAATGACCCGGAAGTGGCCTTTCTGCCGTTCAGCCAAGCCTAGGAGTGGGGATAGAAGGCACGGAGCTTAACCAAGAGAGCAGAGAAACTAGTGGAAGTTTGCCCAAGACTTACTGGACTTCAGAGATTTGCACCTGTAGAATCACTCTAAGACTGCAGAGAACCTGGCACACTGTGGAGACTTTAGTCATCCGGTCCCCCTGCGTACCCAACAAAAGGGAGCCAGACACCGTAGTGTGGAATAACACAGCAGTGATCAGAGAGGATAACCCGTGGACCGTGCAGGAGGAGAGAGAGAGGACCAGAGAAAGTGAGGTCAGTCCTGTTGTAAACAGACAGGGCTTCAGCAACAGCAGGGAACCTGAGGAGGCCTTATAACCACTTGCTGTTGAGACTCACTGTGCACCTAGTCACCCAACAGTGCTCTGGACATCTTTACCTGTGAATACCATCAATAAAAAGGTAAAAGAGACTTTCTTCAGTGTGTGCGCATTATTCCTCTCCGTCCCCAGCCTCCATATAGACTGCCCCACTGCTTCTTACCCTGGCCTCAAGTCCCACTCCAAGCTGCCCCTTACTCTACGCTACCCCAGAGGCCCAGATCCACCTATAGAGAGCTTTGCCATCCTCGCCGCAATACCATCACCCTCTAGAGGACTGTGGCGGCGCTGGTGATCCATCACCAGGTACTACTGGTGGCGTCACGAGACAACAACTCTTTTCCTTGTACATAACCCCTCTTTGAAGTGTAACCTAGGCCATGGGCTCAGGCACTGCCACCAGTGACATCCCTGTGATGCCTCAAACTGGGGCTCAACATCTACCATTCTTAAAAATCCCAAAGGCTTGTGGGACAAGCCTCTGTATCTACCACTTCATCCACTGCTTCTACCTCCTCCATCTCCTCTAGGACCTCCAGCTGCACCCTCAACCTCTCCCTCAATGTTCCAGTTTAGAGAGCATCCCCTGCACTTTCATACTGCGCTGCCAAAGCTTACTGACATCAGGGGGAGATGAAATTAAAATGCCTTGGAGATGTCAGTCACTCAGTTGAAGAGTTGTGGACAGCTATGCAGGCCAACTTTGGCCAATGAGTGTCTACATTGAACCAGGGAAGGCTGTGTGCGATAAGGGTATGAACATGGTTGCAGCCCTACACATGGGAAAACTTACACACATGCCTTGCATGGCTCTCGTCTTCAACCTGGCTGTAAAGCAATTCCTATGCCACTATCCCAGACTGCCTATAAATGAGGAAAGAAAAGTGCAATAGGGTCTTATTCTTTTCAGCACTATTTAAAAGTTTCAATTATCACTGCTCACCTAAATTGGTTGTTCGACCCACAACCAGTATATGCATATGGTACAGCTGCTGCAGCATCCACATTCCACGTGTACCTAGTGGTGACCAGAAATTAACCCAAAAAGGACAGTGTTTTTTGGATCCTCACTGCTATATAATGAAAAAGAACACAAGGATCTGTTGAGTAATGATGGCTTTATTTAATGCGCTTCGGAGCATTATTCCCGCTCCTTTCTCCGGAATACAACCAAAATATAGATATTATTGATGTCAAATAAAGCCACCTATACTCCACAGATCCTTATTTTAATCGTATAGCAGCGCAGATCACAACAACACTATCCCAGCCTGGATGAGTTGCTGCAGAAGGCACAGTTGCTGCGTGCTCACATCCATCATTCACACCACGTTTTTCATCGACTAGCATTGCTACAGAAGTCTTTCGGACAACTGGTTAACCATTTGATATGTGATGTGGCGACATGGTGAAATTTCACTCTGTACATGTTGCAGCAACTATGGCAGAAGAGGCGAGCCTTTGCGCAGAATCTCATTACATGCTGTGCGAGTCAATGCAAGCCAAAAGTGGTCAAATGATGCTTGCAGAGTGGGCACAGATCAAGGACCGCTGCACTCTTATGCCAGTTTCGAAATGGCTAGGCTATTAAGATGGTTAGGATTGATGATGATGATATCATCAGCATCAGTATTCTGATCATATATATGGTGGAGCAAATTTTTAAAAGTCTGCAGGATGACGTGGTGGTACCAGAGGAAGAGGAGGAAGAAGAGGAGCATGAAAAAGGGATAGAAATATCTCTAATTTTCATTGGTAGCGTGACAGAGGGGCTCATGGTACTAGAAAAACTGTTTGAGAAGATGCAGGAGCCACAGACAAACTGGAGGAGGATGAAGAGGTGGTGGGCACAGAACAGCCATTAGATGAAAAAGAAATTATTCCCTTTCCTGTTATCTGAGGTTGGCAGGAGAGGACGGAGGAAAAAAGCTCGATTTTTACACCGTCATCAGCACAACAAGGAATTGAGCTTCATAGATGAATTAGACACATGAGCACTTTCTTGCTGCAACATGATGCCTGTATTGTTAGGATTCAAATTAGTGATGACAGTTGGGTTGCCACACTGTTGGATCCGCAGTACAAGAGGAAATTTAACTAGCTGCTTCACACCCTGGACAGTGACATGCACATGCTAGAGTATCAAAAACCACTGGTAGACAATCTTAGGACTGTTTTTCCCCAAGACAGCAGTGAGGGACACAGTACGCATTGCAAATCTGCACTTCCATTCTGGGGAACATCAACTCATCATCGTCGAAACATTAGCATCAGCAGTTTAACTATCAGAAACAATTTCTGGGAGTTGTTTGATGATTTTTTTTAAACCAGACTGTTATGTGGCGCCCCACTATGTAGGTGCCATAAAAGGGGCACTGCACCCAGAAAAGCTGTGTAGTACTCCACTGCAATTGGGACAATGGTCACAAGATGGAGCCCTAGAGCTGACACCCACACACTAGAGCAGTAGGTGGGAGGGAACCCTGGGAGGATATATAGTGGCCTCTAGGGGAAACTAGTGAGACAGAGACAGTGAGTCGGAGTTGAGTCTCAGAGAGTGAGCAGAGGAGTTGGAGTGAGTCGGAGGGAACCAGGCAGCCAGCCTGAAAGGACAAAGAGGGCCATCTTGGCTGAGGGCCCTGAGAAGGAACAGATCCCAAAAAGAGAGAAAGAAAGCAAGGAGACTCAGAAGCGCAGAGTTAACTTGAGTTGGGAGCGGGTAACGGATAGAGTTTGCCCCATAGGAAGAAACCCGGGTACCGGAGCCCTCACCTGTGAGTTCTCTAAGTCTCACAGAAAATCCGTACAACAGGGATATTGCAAATACAGCCCTGACTCCCAAAGATCTCACAAGATGGAAGCCAGGACTAGCAGGGCGCTGCAGTCCAGACAGAAGGTTGACCCGATGGGTACAAGGGAGGTGAAGAGAGTAAGAAGTAGCAGGAGGCCAGATTATCTACAGGAGATCAGGCTTCAAACACTGGGAACAGGAAAGAAGGAAAGGAACATAAAGGAGGGTAGCATCTTAAGCCACAAACCCCAATTGCAGCCTGGAGCATTCGCTAGTATACCATCTAATGAACTGTTGAACTGTAAAGCTGACTGAAAGAGTTCAAGTAATGTTACCCGGTGAAGTGAAGCTTTGACTCCGCTGCATCCTTTCTATATAAACTGCTTTACAGCATCACTGCAACGGTGGCCCAGTCCTGCCTGCGGTGACTATTCCATCCAAGCCGCAATACCATCGACCACCGGAGGACTGTGGAGGCACTGGTGGTCATCACCAGACTCAGCAGGTGGCGTCACAAAGACATCTTGTAAATAATTCCCTGTAAATATCTCCCCATTTTCAGTTGACGCCCAAGGCCACGGCTTCGGGATGGCCACCCGTGACTTCCGGACTGAGAGAGCCCGAGAGCCGAGTACCCGAGCCCTTTCTATATAAACTGCTTTACAGCATCACTGCAACGGTGGCCCAGTCCTGCCTGCGGTGACTATTCCATCCAAGCCGCAATACCATCGACCACCGGAGGACTGTGGAGGCACTGGTGGTCATCACCAGACTCAGCAGGTGGCGTCACAAAGACATCTTGTAAATAATTCCCTGTAAATATCTCCCCATTTTCAGTTGACGCCCAAGGCCACGGCTTCGGGATGGCCACCCGTGACTTCCCGGACTGAGAGAGCCCGAGAGCCGAGTACCCGAGCCCTGGGTGCACGTCAACTTCACCAGCAGAAGTCTGACACATAGTGAACAACTGGAAAGGTTGATGCAGGCTCAATATCCATGCCATCAGGAGGGTAAGGTAGACCTTTTTGCATTTTGGGCATCAAAAATACAAAAGTGGCCTGAGCTCGCCAGTCATGCCTTAGAGGATTTGTGGTTTCCGGCAGCCAGTGTTCTCAGAACGTGTCTTCAGTGCTGCTGGTGGTGTCCTGACAGATAAGTGCATTTGGCTGTCTCATGAAAGTGTTGATCATTTAACTTTCATCAAGATTAAAAAGTCATGCATCTCCAAGGACTTTTCCACCCCAGTTGCAGAGTTAGCAGACTAGGCAATGGTGTACTTTTCAGTGTGCGGCATTGATATTGCCATTCTACAATTTTTATTTGGGTCAGTTGATGCCAGTTTTGTGGTGTCTGGCTCCTAAAAATGTGGAGACTCTTATTAGGGTCTCTTTGTTGTATGTTTCCTGAATTTAGCAGGGTGACCTGAGCACATTGCCACACCTGCCCCTCATCTCCCTCGATCCTAACCAATGTTTAACCTTCAAATGCTATGCCAGGCCCTGTTCCAGACGGTGTACCAAGCATGCAAGGTGTGCCACTCTTCAATTTTTATTTTGGGTCAAGTGATGCCACTTTCATTGTCTCTAGCCCTAATTTTATTAAATGTGGAGAGTATTCTTGCGGTCTCCTTGTTGTGTGCTTCCTGAATTTATCAGAGCTCTGTGAGCATGATGCCTACACATATCCCTTATCCCCCTGTTCCTGATCAATGTTGAAGCTTGAAATGCTGGTAAAGGCCTTTTCCAGGCATTCAGGGTACACCGTAACAAAAGTTTTAACTCTGGTGAATAGATGCCACTTTTCCTGGCATGTGCACCTAATTTGAGCTGTTTCTGCAGCTTTTGGGACCCCTGAAAGTGTTTTCTGTGTCTTTTAGGTTTGTTTTCCATTAAATTCATTGGGGTTTGATGGTTTAATGAACTGATCGCTGAACTATTCATTGAACATGTGGAGGGTAGATGGGCAGAGGAGTGTAGATGTCTGAAGGCGGGTAGGCGGCTGGAGGTAGATATTTAGCCGGAGACTGCCTGATGGCAGGAGGCTGGCTGGCAGCAAGAAGCTGGCTGGTGGAAGGAAGCTGGTGCTGCTGTTTTTGTTTGAGTTGTTGCATCTGCTGCACCTGCAGTACAGCATACTGGCTGGCCTGCATTACAAACAGCTGGTGATCGGGCCCAAGATTTTTTATCTGCTGGGCTATTGTTAAAAAGAAGTGGTGTGTGGGCATATGTAAATCTCAGTACAGTTTCATCAGATTGGTGTTTACAAGATGAAAGCCATCAGTAATTTGTTTGGAGGCTTGCTTCAATTTATCCTGATGAACTGCACTCAGATTTAAAAACTCCGGCAGATGACCCCTATCTTTCACCCTCTGGTGCTGTCAAAGTGACTGAAAAGCCGTTTGAATGGCTTTGGCAGCATCAGAGAACAGTGATGAAAATCGGTGGGCTCTTTTGTCCACAGCTACAGACTAGCAAGGATTGTGTTGCAGACGTTCTTGTGTCACCTTGGCTGATGCTCATCTCAAAGGTGTTTTTGGGACGTTCAGATATTACTTTCGGAGCGGGCTCCAGTTTGCTGCCTTAGGTTCTGTGGGACAAAAAAACAAAAATTAATATTTAGCCTTCATTTGGGTGTACTGCAAGAGAAAAACATTAGGTTTAAAATATATAAACACTTTGTGCACACAAACAATGGATATTTACCTTCAACATACCAAACTAGGTCACAGGAACACTAAACTGAGTTCATCGTCTTCCCCCCAAGCAACTCTCCGCCACTACCTGACCTATCCATCCTCGTCAATGACTGCTCCCTCTCCGCAGTCCCCCATGCCAAGTGCCTCGGGGTAATCCATGACTCTTCCCTCTCCTTCAAGCCACACATCCAGGCCCTCGCCTCGTACAGCCGACTCCAGCTCAAAAGCATTTCACGGATTTGCACTTTCCTTGACCACGACACCGCTAACACACCTATTCATGCTCTCCCGCCTCGACTACTGCAAGCTCTTGCTCACCGGCCTCCCTGCTACCTTCCTTGCACTTCTCCAATCCATCCTAAACTCCGCTGCCTGACTAATCCATCTGTCTTCCCACTACTCTCCTGTCTCCCCCCTCTGCCAAGCCCTCCACTGGCTCCCCACTTCGCAGACATCCCAATTTAAAACACTAACCATGACATACAAGGCCATCCACAACCTGTCCCCTGCATACATCTCCAACTTGGTCTCACGATACCTACCCTCACGCAACCTGCGATCCTCCCAAGAACTCCTTCTCCGCGCCCCTCTCATCTCCTATTCTCACAACCGCATACAAGATTTCTCCCGTGCATCAGCTATTCTCTGGAACTCTCTCTCCTACCACATCAGACACTCTCCTACCCTGGGAACCTTCAAAAGAAACCTGAAGACCTACCTCTTCCGTCAAGCCTACAACCTGCAATGAGACTCGGTCCACCACACTTCATCACTACTGATACTTCCCCTCCTACTGTATCCACACCCGCCCCTCATAGACTGTGAGCCCTCGCAGACAGGATTCTCTACCCTCTTGTACCTGTATGACCTGATTGTCCACGTTTATTGTACTTGTCCTTGTCTGCCCTTTCCTCATGTAAAGCGCCATGGAATCTAATGGCGCTATATAAATAAATAAGAAATAATAATAATAACACCAAGGCCTTTGCAAAATTGTATCGGAACCTACTTTGCCCCAATCAACTGGGAGCTCACATCTCCTATTTAGCCTCCTTCTTGTAGCTGTCACGCATTGAACGCAACCATTTGATGACTTTGTTGCATGTAAAGAGAAAAAAAGATTGTAAATTGTCAATACTTTACATCCATCGATAGGACAAAATACTTATGGTATCGACTCTGATCTATGACATTCAGCCTTGCCCATCCACTGAACAGTGCAGAGCACACCTCATCCCAAAAGGTGTCTGGTGTAGTAAGCATCAGAATGACAGCGATCGGACTGGTTCCATGGTGTTGGTTGAATTAAGTCGATGAGGTGGTCTCCGTCTATTACATCCTCTTCCAGGTCATCCCCCAGCTCTCTAATTCTCTTTGTCTCAGGTTCACACCAATAGGCTCTTCCATCCCCTGCCCCTCAGAATAGCGGTGTATACCGCCCACCAGTGTCACCCCCACAGTTCTTCGACCATTTTTCTGCATGGCTACCACACTTTAAGACCTCAGAATTACCAACCCTTATTCTGGTAGACTTCGGCATCACCATGAAACACCCCACCTCCCCATCTGCATCCCAGCTTCTATCTTTAACTACCTCTCTTGTCCTCTTACAGCTCTCAATCTTTGAGACACACAAAGATGGTAACTCCCTTGACCTGGTCTTTGTCCAGTTGAGTTCAATCTCATTAGATAACTCATAGCTTCCTCTCTCTGACCACAACATTCTCTCCTTCACCGAAGTGCAAGACACTCCTACCGATTGCACATTCAGAAATCTTCAGACTATTAACCCTCATACACTCACAGACTCTCTACACTCATCACTGTCCCCAATATCCTCCTTCTCCTGTTCTGATCTTGCTATGAATCCCTACAATGACACTCTCAGAAACACCCTGGACCAAGTAGTGCCCCTCATCCTAAGAACCTCCAAACACAGAGTAAAACAGTCCTGGCTCACTTCCCAAACTTAATTTCTTCAGCAATGCTCTAGGAGTGCTGAACGCCTATGGAGGAAAACCCGCACACCAGGAAGCTTTATGCACTATAGATTTATGTTAAGAAACTACACCTCACCAAACAGACCTACTTCACCACCTTGATCTCCTCACTATACAACAATCCAAAGAAACTCTTTGACAACTTTCACTCTCTCCTCAGTCATAAAGTGCAGGCCCCTATCACTGACTTCTGTGCTGATGATTTGGCATTTTACTTTACTGAGAAAATAGAAAACATCCATCAGAAAAACAGCTCCCAGCCTCTAAGCACTGTTACTCTCATTACCCCACACATCTCCTCTGGCTCACGCTCTACATTTGACCCAGTCACAGAAGAAGAAGTTTCCATGTTTCTCTCTTTTTTTTCGTCCTACTACATGCACCACAGACCCCATTCCCTCACACCTACTTCAGTCCCTCTCTATGTTGGTCACAACTTACATTACCAAAATAGTCCATCTCTCCCTCTCTTCTGATGACTTCTCCTCCTCCTTCATAAAATCTATCATTACTCCATTATTAAGAAAAAAAAAACTTCTCTTTACCCAGCCTGTACAAATAACTACAGACCAGTCTACAATCTCGCTTTGTATCTCTAAACTTTTAAGGCACCTGGTCTACTCCAGCCTCACCCGTTTTCTCTCTACTCACTCTTTTCTAGATCCATTTTAGCCTGGATTCTACCCCCTACACTCTACAGAAACTGCCCTCATTAAAGTGATAATGACCTTCTGATGGCAAAACATAATGGTGACCTCTCTCTGCTTATTCTTGAACTTTCTACAGGTTTTGCCCCATCCAGCCAATCTGGTCGCGGCCTCACCGCACATGCTTCCGGCCCGGGACGCATCACCATGATGACCGGGCATGCGTAGCAGCCTGCGCCCAGACGGCTCAACATGGCGAAGCGGGAACTGGGCCCACAGTTGTTAACCCCTGCCAAACTGGATGTGAATTGGTATTAATACCTCCCATAACAATAGTAAGTTACATTATTGACAATTACAGGTCAGTTTGACAATGTCCATAATGGCAGGCTATCCTAGGAATTAATGATGTAGTATCCATCCAGCTGGCCATGGTTCTTCATAAGGTCTGATAGTGTGATATGGACGGATATATAATGTGAATCCAGGTTGTCAATATATCAAAGATATCCTAGAAGGTTAAGTAATAACCAAAGAGAAAGAATAAAGTAACATTAAAAGATTGTTAAGGTGGACAAGGACCAATCGCTCACAAGAAGGGTGCATATGATAGCCCCTCGTTCAGACCCTGTGGGACAAGCGTATCTAGGACAACCATCCATTTGGTCCCCCTCTGGGCCAGGACTT
The DNA here is from genome assembly GCA_033576535.1 of Allobates femoralis. Classification (NCBI taxonomy): domain Eukaryota; kingdom Metazoa; phylum Chordata; class Amphibia; order Anura; family Aromobatidae; genus Allobates; species Allobates femoralis. Next base: position 377,253,083 of record JARQOC010000002.1, read on the forward strand.
TCTTTAGGTCCCCTCCCCGGGACCCACCACGCACCACATTGATTCCAATGACTTTCAGGGACGCCGGGTTGCATCCATAATGTTCTTTAAAATGTTTCGGCAATGTTTTCAAAATCGTATTATCCTTCACCCCTTGTGCTGCAATTATGGCATTGTCTACACACCTGCGCTTCAGTATTTAGCGCTTCTTGCGCTAAATACTTAGATTCTGGCAGAGAAGCGCAGGTGCATGGATGAGGCCGCTTCTAGCAGACGCTGTCCCTGGTTACCCGATCTGTATCGTGGTAACCAGTTCAGACAGCAGCCTGCATAGTCACCGCTTATCCCAAGCAGCGTTTCCCTGTGCGCTCGCAATAAGCGGTGACTATGCAGGCTGCTGTCTGAACTGGTTACCACGATACACATCGGGTAACCAGTGACAGCGTCTGCTAGAAGTGGCCGCATGCACGCACCTGCGCTTCTCTGCCAGAATCTAAGTATTTAGCGCAAGAAGCGCTAAATACTGAAGCGCAGGTGTGTGGACAATGCCAATATCTCGAAAGTGCTCCCTCACCCTCACTATTATTTCCCATGATGCGAGACCCATGTTGCATTTTATAATCCTCTCCCAGGGATACAGATCAATTATATCATTGGTGTATGTGGACAGCATTGTTCTATTTAATCTGTATTTTATGGGGAATCCCCCTTATGTCTTTCATGTGTCTTGTCACAAGTTTTTAACTGTATGTAAATAAAAATCCTTTTTAATTGCAAACAATACTATGTGCTGTCGTCTAATATATAAATGCTAATGTAAGAGTATACAAAAATACCCCAGAGGGGTGAGATCTTTCACAAGGGGTTATTTAAGATAAATAAATAGAATCTGATCTCACAGATCGGACGGCAATTATGCCAAATCCGATCCGATCTGATTCCATTAACATGGGGCCCTATGGAGCAGGGTCCGAGGAAACATCTGATGTCTCCTCGGACCCGATTTTAGTGTAATGAGCATGCTCAGTACACTAAAATTGCTCCAACCCTTCTAATTACACTTCTGCAATGTATAATATACATTGCAGAAGTGTAATTAAGTAAAATAAAGAGTTAAAAATAAAAAAATCATTGTGCTCACCTATCCTCTATCCAGCGCTGCCTCCCACAGCAAGGTCCTTGTGCTTACAGGACCTGTGATGATGTCAGAGAGCATCATTGGGTCACATGACCGCATGACCATCATATGACCCAATGATGCTGTGTGACATCATCACAGGTCCTGTAAGCACGAGGACCTTGCTGGGAGGCAGCGCTGGATAGAGAATAGGTGAGCATAATGATTTTTTATTTTTAACTTTCTTATATTTCACTTCTGCAATGTATATTATACATTGCAGAAGTGAAAGTGCCCCGCTGTGTCCGAATCCGTGATAATCACGGACCCGGATACAGAAAAAGCATCTGGAGGTCACCTCCGATGCTTTCCTTTCCTGTCCGTGGGATCCTACAAAATGTAGGATCCCACGGACAGGGAAAAAATCGTAATGTGAAAGTAGCCTTACTTTTCAAACAATTTTACCCTTGCATAACTGTGTTAAAAATAACAACTATGTGAAAAAAATAATACATTGACAACTGGCTTTGTGATAGAAAGCAAAGGGTGGTTATTAACTAAAGGTCACAGCTAATTTTTGTTTTTGCATTTTCATTTTTCACCACCCTTTACAGCGACATAACTTTTGATTTTTGTAGGGTAAATTGTAGTTTTCAAAGACGATATTCGTTTTAACATATAGACTGGTGATTTACTTGATGGAGGAAGGGGTGTAATGGAGTCAGATCGTCCTGATTCATGAAGAGGAGCATGTCTGACGAGTGTCTGACTAATGTAAGTTTTTTTGCGCAATTAACGACACAGTTCATCATGAATAAGATGAGCTGTAGTATCTTGTGCCTATTGTGGCCCCTTCATACCTCAGTTCCACCCAACTTTGGCAATTTTAGCATAACTGGTATAAACTGATTTGAAAACACCAAATGTCACAACATTTTTTAACATCTTTAATTTGTGCCATAATTTTGCGATGTTTCACAGTAATTTTTGACATAATTAAGGCAAAATTGCTTTGAAGAATCGGGACCATATTATATGTAAAATAGTAAAATTTCAGTGAGGTGTAATAGTGAAAAACATGCCATTCTCCCATTGGCATGCTAAAAAGTGCAGAGGCGGAGTTGTTGAAGGCCACCATGTTACTTGCTATAAGGTTAGATAGACTCCTCAGAGAGTGACCAATGGTGATTTCACCCCCTATTATTCTCACTAGGGAGGAAGCTTTACAAGTTGCGCTTTCATGAACCCATGCATTTGGAATGCACGCTCTGTCTGCAACAAACTTTCATACATTTATGCCCTCTTCATCACTAACAAACTCTCCTTCCTTGGCATCACTGAAACCTGGATCACCACCTCTGACATAGCCTATCCCTCTGCACTTTCTTATGGTGGATTCCATATTTCTTATTCCCCTCACCCCTGCAACAAACATGGTGGAGGAATTGCTTTGCTCCTGTCCAATAACTGCTCCTTTACCACAATTCAACTACCACCCTGTGTTACTGTTCCCTCATTTGAGGTGCCTCTACTACTCACCAACCTCCAGATTGCTGTCATCTATCACACCTAGAGCTACCCATCACCACCTTTTTTGACCACTTCACCACCTGGCTACCTAGTTTCCTTTTCACTGATATCCCCATTATACTTAAGGGTGACTTCAACATCCCCATTGCTACTTCCCATTCAGCTGTTTCTAAACTTTTGTCACTAACTTCCTTCTTAGGCCTCACTTAATGGTCTTTCACGGCCACTCACAAACATGGCCACACGCTGGACCTTATCTCCACCTGCCTCTGTTCCGTTATTAACCTCTCAAACTCACTTCTCCCCTGTCTGAACACAACCTACTGATGTCATGTCACCGTTGGACTCAGTGGCTGCTGTTCCTGCCCCAGCCGCTGGGAGGCACCGGGTTCCTTTGGGTGGTGATAGGAGGGCCATGTCCTCACATGGACTTGCTCTTTTGACACCTGCTTCTGTCTCTGGGCATCGCTGTGTTTCTCATGTGGGTGATGCTGGTTACAGAAGAGAAGTGCCTGCAGAGACGTCTGGTAGGCGCAGGCTTCATTCTTCTATCAGAAGTGGGGTGGTTCGTACCAGTCATGCATCATCATCTGGCCTGGTTCTAGGGGTGGTCCGTATGAGGTCATCAGGCTGTGAGCTCCAGCCTATGAGAGGGAACCACACCCTTCAAATACCTTGGAGCCTGTGACTCACCGTTGCCGGATACTCACTCAGGCGTTGATTCCCTCGTCACGGTTCCGCGCCTGAGGCTGTGGGGCCCGGTGGTCAGATCAAAATGGATAAAATGATTGGGATGATTCTTGTTTGTCGTGACGCCGCCTGTGGGAGTCCGGTGAATGCACTGGCGCTGCTTGGGCCTCCGGGGATGTGCGGCAGCGGGATGGGATGCTCCCCACAGGATGAGCAGGAGTCCCCGGGGCCAGGAGCTGCGCCAGATGGAATACGGAAGCTCAGTAGTTGCTGAGGGTTTGTCCAGGAATAATGCACAGCCACATAAAGTCTTTTCTTTACCTCTACTGGTGACAACAGGTACGCTTGACCGGGTGATGAAGTAGGCACTCCTGGAGGTTCCACAGCAAGTAATGGTGTAGGCTTCCTTGTATACACAGTTCTGAAGAAAGGTCTGGTGGATATGGAATCCTGCCGGACCGGGTTGCACGTTCTGGTGCGACGTGTTTCACCTGAGTTTGTTGCACTGAGGGCACTATAAAGGGTTAGGGGTAGCTATTTTCCTTCCCCGGGCTCTCATCTGGTGGTGCTTCAGGTGGGCAGGGAGCTAAAATCCCTTGTTAAGATGCTGGTTTCTCTGCAGCCTGCGACGTGGCTCCTGCAGCTCGGACCCAGTGACCGGATTATTAGGGCGAGTTGAAACAACTCCTCTATCCCTGTTAGGACTTTGTCTCCTGTTCCTAAGACTCTTATTGCGAGAGTCCCTCACTTTCCGGGTGTGCTGGTATGGGCCTAGTGTGGCTCCAGTACCAGGTCAGCTCTCCTAGCTGTTCACAGTTCTAAAGCGACTGCACACTCCGCCGTTTCTCTCTCCAGGACCCGTATTTATAGGGGGAACTGATTTAAGGTAACCAGTGAGGCTCCCCCTAAAGGCCTGGGGTGAAAAGGGGGTGTAAAAGGTGTGTTAGTAGTGAGTTCTGCTTGCTGTGTACATTCCATTTGTGTACTAAGAGTTCTGTGGTGCCCCAACCAGGCTACCAGGGTTCCACACCTGTTCTGCATGCCGCCAGATATAGTCTTGGTATCCCTAGTGATCTAGTGTGTATTTTGCTATTTTGACTCTGACCTTGGCCTGGATTTTTGACCCTTCTACCGCCTGTCGATTTTGTACCTTGCTGCCCTCCTGGCTTTGACTCTGACTCCTGACTACGCTTTCGGGTCCTGAGTAGATACTCCATTCCTGGCGACCTTCCCGCTCTGGTCCGCTGTTTATCATAGGCAGCTACCTTCTTGGCTCCGCTGTAATTCCAGATTCCTGTATAGGGGTAAAAGGTCTCAAAGTTTCTCGGGGTGCTGCCTTACCAGCAGCTCAGCCTTGTAGTGGATGGTCATCACAACTGACATTTTTTTCCCTCTCCTTTCCTAGTGTACAATCTCAACTCCACAAACTCACACTTCACATGAATCTCAAACACCTCAATTTACTTTTACTCTCTAACTCCCTTCTCCCTCTCACAACATGATACATGATACATGATACAGATGCTGATGCCTCGTTATACAACACCACAATAACAACAGCACTTGGCTGTCTCCTCATGAATAGCAAACCTTGCACAATTAACAGGCAACCCTGGCAGACTAGCATGACTAAAAAACTAAGACGGGCTTGCAGGGTGGCTGAGCGGAGATGGAAGAGATCCCATTCCACTGAGCACTTCATTGCATACAAGTACTCCATTGATAACTTCCAGTCCATGCTCACTTCAGCACAACAAACCTACTTCTCATCTTTTATATCCTCATTCGCCCACAGCTATTCAACACCTTCAATTCTCTCCTCTGTCCCCCAGCACCTGCTTCCACCCCTCTTATCTCTGCTAAAGACTTTGCCTCTTTCTTTAAGCAGAAGAATGATAGCATCAGAGAAAACTTTGGTAGTCCCCAGAGCCCATCCTCATAGCTGCTCAACCCTCTCCTTGAAAAAACAGCTTCTTCACCATGACAGAAGATCAGCTCTCTTCTCTTCTGTTAAGATTACATCAAACCACTTGCGTGCTTGACCTGATCCTATTCATCCTCATCGACAACATCACCACAGGCTTCATCCCAACCCTAACATATCTTTTCAACCTATCACTAACAACCGGTGTCTTCCCCTCATCCTTTAAACATGCTTCGATCACACCAATCCTTAAAAAGCCTCTCTCGACCCATCCTCTGTGTCTAGCTATCACTCCATATCACTTCTCCCCTACGCTTAAAAACTGCTGAAACAGCATGTCCATCTTGAACTTTCCTCACACCTCTCCTCCTGCTCTCTCTTCAACCAATTACAATCTGGCTTCTGATTTCATCACTCAACTGAAACTGCCCTAATTAAAGTTACCAATGATCTACTAACCGCCAAGAGCAAGCAACACTTCTCTGTCATCCTCCTCCTGGACATATCTTCGGCTTTTGACACAGTGGACCACTCTTTGCTACAGATTCTCTCATTTCTTGGTGTCACGGACTTGGCTTTATCCAGGCTCTCTTCATATCTAACACACTGGACATTCAACATCTCCCTCACCTACACCACCTCATCAGCCTGCCCCCTATCTGTTAATGTTTCCCAATGCTCGGTTCTTGGACCGCTACTCTTCGCTATATTCACCTTCAGCGTAGGACAGCTCATACAATCTCATGGCTTTCAGTATCATCTCTACGCTGATGACTCACAGATCTACCTCTCTGGACCTGACATTTCCTTCTTACTAACCAAAATATCACAATGTCTGTCCACTATTTCATCTTTCTTTTCTGCTCGATTTCTAAAACTGAACATTGACAAAACAGAATCCATCATCATCTTTTCCCATCTCACTCTACCACATCACCAGACATATCCATCAAAATCAATGGCTACTCACGCACCCCACCCATGCATGCATCCTTGACATTGGACTCTCTTTCAAACCACATATCCATGCCCTTGCCATCTCCTGCTGACTCCAGCTCAAAAAAATTTCCTGGTCCATACATTCCTTGACCAAGAAACTGGATAAAAACTCGTGCATGCCCTCATCTTTTCCTGCCTCAACTACTGCAACCTTCTACTCTCTGGCCTCTACTCTAGTACTGTTGCACCCCTCAAATCAACGCTAACCTTTGCTGCCTGAATAATCTACCTTTATCCACACTGTTCCCCAGCCTTCCTCTCTGCCAAGCCCTTCACTGGCTTCCCATTGTCCAGAGACTCCAGTTCAACACCCTTACCATGACATACAAAGCCATCCACAAATTGTCCCCTCTATAGATCTGTGACATTGTCTCCCGTTAATTACCTACACATTACCTTTGATCCTTTCAAGACTTCCTTCTCTATTCCCCTCTTTTCTCTTTTCCCCACAATCGCATACAAGATTTCTCCCATGTGTCTTCCTTAGGCCTTGTTCACACATACCAATCCATTTTTTAACCCTTAGAAAAACAGATCCGTTTTTCTAAGGGTGCCAAATAGTGTCCCCTGAGGTTCTGAATGTTTTTTGGAACTTTTGGGACTTAGTCATTTTTTCACCAAAAACACATGCAAAAATGCATGCATTAAGTGCCTATATGTGCCATACAAAAACGCATGCGTTTCCCATAGGGCCCCATGTAAAAAAAATGCATGCGGTTTTTTACAGCACCCAAAAACGCTGCATGCAGTGTTTTTTGGAATGCTGAACAAAAACGCATGTGTTATTAAAAAACGCATTGACACTTAAGTGCACCATGCGTTAACACATGCGTTTTTGGACTTAGAAAAAAAACAGTCCAAAATGTTCCCAAAAACGGATTTAAGGCAAAAACGGATGTTATGTGTAAACAAGGCCTTAGTCTGGAACTCCTTGCTGCAACACATCAGACTCTGGGAACCTTCAAAAAGGACCGAAAGTCCCACCTCTTGTGACAAGCCTATAATCTGCAGTGTGCCTCAGTCCACCATCCGCCGCATGACCAATTCTACCCTCACCTACTGTATCCTCACCAGATCCTTTGTAAACTGTGAGCCCTCATGGGCCGGGTCCTCTCTCCTCCTGCACCTGTGTCTGCCCTGTATTTTTCATGATTATTGTACTTGTCTATGTATGCACCTATTCACATGTAAAGCACCATGGAAAAAATGGAGTTACAATAATAAATAATAATATTTATAAAATAGATCAAGTACCAGTTCTCTGAAGAGGTAGGGACCAAATCCAAAATTCGGGTGGGTGGCATGATGGCTCAGTGGATAGCACTGCAGCCTTGCAGCGCTGAGGTCCTGGGTACAATTTCCATCAAGGACAACATTTGCAAGGAGTTTGTATGTTCTCCCCGTGTTTGCGTGGGTTTCCTTCAGGCACTCCGGTTTCCTCCCACATTGCAAAGACATACTAATATGATATTTAGATTGTGAGCCCCAACAGGGACAGCATTACTGATGTATGTAAAGTGCTATTGAATTAATAGCGCTATATAATTGAGTAATTATATATATCAGATTACTTAAACAAAAGGAACTGAGGTAGATATAAGGATACGCAGCATGAATATTAAGTAAAACACCAATATTTTTCGGCAAATAGAATGAAAGCTGGGCACCAGCACCAAGATGACCGGTCACAGACTGCTATGTCCACTTTCAAGGCTGCTTAGGGATTGCCTCTTTTACTGTTTTTGCATGCATTCAGTGGCAAGCATAGATAACTTTAGGCATGTTAGAAAAGACAGTGTTCACCGGTGAGTGCAGTCTTTTCTTACATACCTAAAGACACCAATATTTTTATCTAGATGATTGCCCTATGTCTTTGGGTGGGATACCATGCTAACTTACATATTACCTTGTTTTTTTTAACTTAAATTCCTTTTATTTATTTGTCTTTGATTATTAAGTACGGTAAGTACGTTTTCTCTGTTTTTTTTCTAGAGACGTGAATACTTGCACTTCATTATTCATCATATTGGGCCCTCCAGTGATACTCTGAGACCAGGACTCTAAAATTCATTAATAACCACAATGGTGGATCAATTTAACAATCTTTGATGATAAGCTTGGACCACTTTTTTTCTGCATGATCTCGTCTGCTTTCAAGAAATTTTTTTTTCTCTTCCATGCTATAACCCTATTAACATCAATGAGCATCACAATGATTTCCCTTATCTACCGTGATATGGAAGTTTTTTTGCCTCTTTTCTACATGGAGAAGCATGATGGGCACAGCACCTTTGATTACTTGCTTTTTTAATCTAGTAAACCATATTTGGAGGTCCAGAGTATCTCACTTGATGGGTGATGACATAAACTAACCTTATATTAAGACAAAAGTGAAAACAAAATAGAATGATTTAACAAAAAAATATTTTGCACATAAAAGTCACAAAGTAATAAGGTGTCCTGCTGCATACTGATGGCTGTGTGTTGTCTCCTGCTGCATACTGATGGCTGTGTGTTGTCTCCTGCTGCATACTGGTGGCTGTGTACAGCCTCCTGCTGTAAAACCTGGGGCTGTGTGTGGGCTCCTGTATACTGGGGGCTGAATGCGGTATCCTGTTGTATACTGGGGATTATGTGCGGCCTCCTGCTGTATACCGGGGGCTGTGTCCGACCTACTGCAGTATACTGGGGTCTGTGTGCAGCTTCTTCCTGTATAATGCGGTATATTGGGGGCTGTGTGTGGTCTTTTGCAATATACTGGGGACTGTGTGAGACTTCCTGTGGTATACTGGTATTTCATGCTTGAGACACATTATTGCGCACAGGCTAATATAGTTTCATAAATCTGATTTACTGCTTTTGCCATGAGGGACACAGTCCTATTACCATTTATGGGCACAGTTACCATGTATGGGCACAGGGGACACTATTACCATGAGGGACACAGAATACTATTACCTTATATGGGAGTATGGTTCCCATATATGGGTGTATAGTGGACATACACACACACAAACATTAAATATGCCTTTTTTGGTGAATGACTGTAAAGCACAGGGTTAAAATTTCCCCTCAAAAGCATCCAATCTCAATGAGCTAGAGCAATTTTGCAATGAAGAATGGGCAAAAATGTAAGCCTTTACATATGTAAAATTGGTAGACACAATACCTCAACAGACTAATTGCAAGGAAAAGTGGTTCAATATGGACTCAAAGGGAGTAGACAACAATTGCAAGACATTCTAAGATTTAGATTTTTTAAACAATCCAAACCATGTATAAAAATTGCATTTAAGTTTGTGGATGTAATGTGAAAAAAAATGTGGAAACGTTTAGAGGGTCTGAATACTTTTTCAAGGCATTGTAAGATAAAGGAAAAGGTAGGGCCGTTTCAGATCTGTGCTCAGCTGCATTATGCAGCATTGCGCTTGCGCAGGTGGTAGCGCAGTACAAGCGCAGCCTAACGCAGCTGAGCGCAACTGAAGAGCAGCGTGTTACCGTCGCCGTTACCTAGTGTGGACGAGCGCATCCCAATGCAACCGAGAAGCGCAAGTGTGAAGAGGGGTCGTGTCACAGTGCATGCGCTAGTCCGGACACACCGTATATGTCTCATGACGCGTTTCTGGTGCGACCGGACTAGCACATGCGCTGTGACATAACCCCTCTTCACACTTGCGCTTCTGGGTTGTGTTGGGATGCGCTTGCCCACACTAGGTAATGGCGATGGTAATGCAATGCTCTTTAGTTGTGCTCGACTGCGTTAGGCTGCGCTCGCACTGCGCTACCACCTGCGCCAGCGCAATGCAACCAAACGTACCAGAGCACAGATGTGCACTAGGCTGTGGACAATAATATATACAGCATAAATATAGCACACATAGCACTTAGCCATGAAAATAACATCTACAATATAGAGGGTAACAATATAGAGGTTAACATTCGTTACAGCTTAAGTTGAGTGTGAACATTCCTTTACAAGACCGAAAAATATACAATTAGCGTATGACATTTTAGCTGGTACTCAGGACTGTTTTACATACTTTTCTATCAATGTGTCATTATCCAGAATATTGTATAGTCTGGTACCATTGAAATAGAATAAATATGAAAATATAATAGTATCAATTCTTGTGCTCAAATTTATTATAAAATACATTTTTGCTGTTGTTCTGGTGAACCCCACTAGATGGCAGGATATTACCAACAAGTCCCAGTTAAGATTTTGTGCAATGACAATGATGCTGAGAGCATATGAACACTGGGATAGATTGGTGCAGTGCCAGATAGCTGTGTGTGGGTGCCACTTTGCAGGTCTGACGTGTGGTGACTTGGGAGCCAGTATTAGAGTAGCAGATGGTGTTGTGGTAGAAGGTTGAAAGGTGGTGTGATAATGTAGTGTATATTTTGGGTTATGCACAGAAGTCTTTGAGCAATCTGCAGTGCAGGTACAGTAGTGTGTCTTGCTAATGCAGAAAGCTATAGGGAAAACTGGGAGCAGCGTCCGTAGTAAAGGGCACTATTTCAGCGAGGGAGGATTTCCAGCTCTCCTAACAAGATCTCATTATCACCTTCTTGGTTGTATTCTAGATAGGCTGCAGTGTGGGGACATTGACTGAGTCACAGTAACAGGAAAGGTGGGCAGAAATAGCTACCTTTTTATATCTCACTTTTGTGTTAAAGGCAATTAGTCAGCACTTTTTTGCTATGTAATCTGAAGACAGCATGCTATAGAAGTTAAAACTCACCATTCAATGATGTATCACATGCTACCTCCTGTGCTGCTGTTTACTTAAACTGAGTGTTTTATCACTAGGACTATCATTGCTGGGACCAGTGACCCATGCCATGTTGTTCGACTCCGTCCCATTTTGGGATTAGCACTTCTCTGTCTATAGAAATGTACATACAGGGTCTGATGTGGGTGAGGCAGGTTTTTCAGCTTTGCTGCATGGCTAAGGCTGGGGTCACACTTGTAAGGCACAATCCAGTAAACGGAACCATTACTGGATCCGGTATTGGACTGTGCCTTCATACTTATTTTAATCTGTAAAATTGCAACCCTCATTCCGGATCTGAATGCATTAATGCATCCAGTTTTGGAATGAGGAATTTTTGCAATTTTAAAAACTGCATCCGGATCCGGTGCTGCAAAGTATATTTATGTACCTTGAGGTACTGGATCCGGTTCCCATAGGGCCCCGTGTTAATAAAAATGGATCCGGTTTTGCAACTAGTCTGAAAAATGCAGCCTGCATGATTTTTAGCGCAGGCTGCAAAACCGGATCCAGTAACCGGATTGCAAATAGTGCAATCCGGTTTTACAATGGAAGTCTATGGGCTGCGGATCCGGATCCAGTTTTGAGCATCCTGATCCAGATATATAAAACCTGATCTGGATGGGTAAACAAACCGCAGGTGTGATCCTAGCCTAAATCTAAAAACTATGATTGTGTCAAAACTGCTGCACCCAGTAATCTAAGTGATAAATCACTGGATTCAGGTTATTTTTGCCTACCTGTGGCTAGGTTCAGACTTGCGTCTGGCCCTAACCTGACGCTTCAGTAAAAACTTAGTTCCAGGCAGGCATAGTGCATAGCGTTAACAACAGGTAACGCGAAGCGCCGCCTGCCTGTGCATTGCTATAGTAACATGAAGCTTACCGCAGCCGGCAGCTTCACTCCAATGTACTTTTCATCAGCGCACAGGAAATGCAGTCTGCAGCATTTTCCTGTGCACTCCTGGAGCTTTGTGTGTGGCCGGCTGCTAAGATAAACAGCAGGTTACTATGGGGCTCCGTTACCTGGCAGTGCATAGCGTTAACGCTATGCGCTGCGGAGGAAATTTCTAAGTTTAGCGCTTGCATCATTGTAGAGAGAAGTCAGATCAGAAATCAGCTGATAGCACAGAACAGATGTGACTGCAGAAGAGATGAATGAGGTAACAGGAGGTTGTTCTGACAGCCTAACAAGCTTAGTACTGCCCCCCATAGCGTTAGGTAAACTGCATGTACACTGATGATCTGTAACCTTTACTGTGAACACTGTGTAGACTCCACCTCCTCCCTTATAAAGCCATATTTATTGTTTGTAAAGTTGAATACGGCTTTCCCTGACAATGAGCATATATCTCTTTCAGAAAAAGCTGAGGGGGACATCTTCTGGGAGGTTTTTGAAAGGTTTTTCCCCCGCGCCCATGACTTGCCCCTTCAGGACAGGAAACCCACTAAAATAAAAGGGTAGTACCTCTCCTCCGCATCAGTACAGTTTCCTGTCCTGGAGAAGAAAAGACCCACATGTGGCTTATGGGGATACAGTGGAAGAATTGTTAATCGGGCTGGGGACTGGTGTAAGAAGAGCAGTACTCATCGAAGTGCCAGGTACCTGACTCAGAAGCATCCCCCATGGCTGTGCTGATGCAGGGATGGGGTGGGGACCTGGAGCATGGAGGCTTGATCACCACATCACCCTGTTGAGGAATATGCATGCACGGCACTCTTGTGGTGTTTCCTGTCTCACATACACCAGTGCGAAGATCCAGGGGAGAAACCAAAAGTGACACTCAGTGACACGAGCACAACCTGGAAGTCAGCCTCTGAGCATGCGCGGACTGCCCCCAGGAAGGTGGCGCCCTGCAGCAGACGTTTCTCAGCGTGAAGAGGTTACATGAATTACTGGAGGAGGTTTAAGGAGCAACTCACAGACCGGACTGATGAGCAAGTTTGCCTTTCAGGTATGGAAGATGACTGGCTCACCTAGGATGCAGTGTGGCACACCAGAGTCCAGTTGCTACAATGGCCTTGCCTCTCTCAGGGGGTAGGGTCATGCTTGGAAGCAGGATAGGGTATCCACACCAGGTAAGCCCACAGCACACAACACCATTCTGACTCTAGACCTGAAGGGGGAGCTTTGAAACACGAGTTCAGGCAAACTCCCCTGTAAATTTAGGCCTGGGGGCGGGGTTAGTTAGTTCAGTTCTTAGGAGGACTGTGAAGACATCCTGCGGACTGGAGCAGTGTAAGGCTTGTCCGAGAATACTCACTAGCCAGGGTGAGGGAGCCACAAGAGAGGGTCTGAGGAGGGAGAGGAGTAGGCCTGGGGAGTGAAGCCTGTTAATGGTTCACCCCAGAGCGGAGTGCTAGAACCAGACACCGGGGTTGAGGTTGCGAGGGTGCTCTAGGTCCAGCAACCAAAACCGGAGGGCAGAAGATTCCAAGTCTACCGGCCACCAAAGCACCTGAAGGCACAGCAGAATGAAGAGCTCAGGGACAGTGGCCAGAGGAGAGACACCCAGGAAGGGCTTGAACTGCCTGTCATACTGGTAATAGACTTTCCAGCAGGTAAAAAGGGTCCTAGCTTAGCTACAGGCAGCCAGAATCAGCAGAGAGAAGAGCGCAGAAGGGAGGCCTCAGAACTCGTCGGGTGGAAAAATCCCCAACTTGCTTCTAGGCCACCCGGATTCAAAACATCAACTGTGGAGTGTATCCTGGCTTCTACCTACAGCTGCTGTAAAGGTAAAGTAAACTACTCCCACGTGTCTGTCAGTTATTCTGCGCCCTCGGTCCTGCATCCCAATCGGCCTACCACCCACTAAGACTTTACAGATTGCCCCGGGGAACTGCTCCACCCTTGGGGAGTGATATCACCTTTGCTGCACTCTCATCATCCCCGGAGGTCCTGCACCGCACCACCGGCCTCAATAGCCGGATACCACAGATGGCTTCACGACACCTATTCCCTAAACCACTACTCCCCAGATTCCCTTTTAAAAGGACTGATCCCCAGGGTCTCGACCTGTGACTCCCCGAGAAGGGCCAAAGCTCGGGTTTGGAGTATCCCATGGTCCTGGGGCGCATCGGCAGCATCCTCTTAGACAACTGAGTACGACTCAGCGAGATAATGGTACATCGCCTAGCCCTTCCAGTCGGGCTAGCCACCATTCGGAAAAAGCCTACCAGCAGCTCAGCTCCTGCCTCCTTAACCAGTACTTCTTGTGTGGTGAGTAATCTTTGTGAATGTGTCAGATAGATTACTCAGGGAACCCCTCCTTTTCTTTTCTATAGGACAAATCTAAGAACCCCTCTTTTTCTTTTCTATAGGACAAATCTAAGAACCCCTCTTTTTCTTTTCTACAGGACAAATCTAAGAAAAGGCTGTGTAAGAAAAAGAATAATGACTGTGCTTTGTGCAAGTCCTCACTAGTCACCAACTACCTTAAAGACCTGTGAAACAGATGTATTAAGAAGACTATTGTGGAAGAAACCTTGATTTTGCTTCTAGTTTCCAGTCCATGATGTTAGAAATGAGAGATATGCTGAAATCCCTATCCATGTCCCACAAGCATAAGAAGAAACGGAAGGCTTCCTCTCCAGGCTCAGCACAGGGCTCATAGGTCCAAACGAGAATCAGGGGCTTGTTCATCTTCTTCTAATTCCTCCTCCATTTCCTCCTCCTCAGATGAGAGCTCCACAGGGGGAAAATCCTATTTTCATTCAGCGGACATGAATCAGTTGATCATCAATGGGTCTGACAAAATTGTAACCCTTTGATGAAGCTGCTTCTTATGGGATAAGTGCCCCCAAATTGATGTGGCAATAGGCAAGTAATCTTGAATGTCGGCCTTACCATTTGAGGACCTGGGTTCCTTTCACGATCAGTAGGAAGGCAGATAGTTTCCTATGGAACAACAGGGAGTCAAACACAAGCATTTTTAGGCCAACCATTGAGGGAACATGTATGGCACATATCAATGTTGGTCTGGCTCCAACAGTTGGAAGATCATTTAAAAGATGGTTCCCCTCAACATACCATCTTGGCTTCCCTTTCCTTATTGCAGGGAGCTACAGCCTTCATGGCTGATGCGTCAGCAGATGGTCTCAGGCTATCAACTAAAGTTTCGGCTCTTTCCAACTCAGAAGAGCATTATACCTGATACGTTAGAAAGGATAATCCCTGAGGAAGGAGCAGAAGCTGCTCTGAAACGCGTTGGAATTAAGTAACACCATTGCACCAGACTTCTAGGGTCCTGGGTCTTCCTTTCAGCAGCGAGGATCACTGGCACTTTGTCTTATTTCAAGTTAGAAAGGAGACATTCAGGCTAAGTCGAAGTTATCCTGCAGATAGGAATCTTAATAGTGTCCCTGTCTCATGACAGATGCTCTTTAAAGCTAGGATGCCCATGTCAGTTACCATAGTGACCAATATTTTACCTGGCATTTTTTAAAGGGAAACAATTTTCTAAGTCAATAACTCCTATCTTACGTGACATTTTCCCTGGCAAATACAGTAAAAGACTAGTTATGTTCATGTGGAATTTAGATACACATTCCAAATCAAATCTTTTCAGGGTGAAATCAGGATATATGACAGCAGCAGCACAGACATTTATCGTCCATTCATTTATCAATTATCATTCAGTACTGCTCCAAATTAATAATAGTATACAGCACTTCTGCTATGTGCGAGTTCCATCCAATAATACACAGGCCTGCTTGTCAATCATCTCCGCGTTTCTGTGTTTTTTGCATTACTCCACACTCGGTGATTCTAGGCTCCTCCACAGCCTCCTCTTCTATTCCTGTAAGCATGTCATTTTTTTTATTATCAGCCACAGTTTCACTAACAAAACTGAGTACCTTGTGTTTCCATGACATCCACGTTTCTCCGAGTGCCTGAGAAGTACTTCTGAAAGCCAGGGAATGGTATAACGGAGCAGATGGCTATGAGAAATCCCATCACTAAGACAAAAATTAAACATTTTAATAACCCCTTTGAGCACAGAAATTGCAGAACACCATGTAGCAGGTTAAAAAACATTCTATTAACGTTCAGGACATATGATGGTTAATGTGATGGAATTTAATATCCTGTTTATCCCCCCAAAAATGGATACATTTCCAAGCTGATTTAAACACGTCTCCCCTTCCTACCACAGACACACCTGTACAAGAAAATAAATAGCTCTCATTAATACATATTAAATCCAAATGAAACTGCCGTGTCAGACAGGGAAATGGATTCATCTCCAGGTAGTCTAAGGGCCCTTTCACATCAGCGTTTTTCGTAATTCGCGGCAGATGCGGTGAAAAAACCGCATCTGCCGCGTTTGCCGCATAACCGTTCCACTTGCGGCGCGGTTGCGGTTTTTCCCATACAAAGTATAGGGGGACTTGCGGCAGATGCGGCAAGTGCGGTTTTGCACTTGCGGCAGGTGCGGCAGCGAAAAAAACCGCGGCTGACCGCGGTTTTTTTCGCTGCCGCACCTGCCGCAAGTGCAAAACCGCACTTGCCGCATCTGCCGCAAGTCCCCCTATACTTTGTATGGGAAAAACCGCAACCGCGCCGCAAGTGGAACGGTTATGCGGCAAACGCGGCAGATGCAGTTTTTTTCACCGCATCTGCCGCGAATTACGAAAAACGCTGATGTGAAAGGGCCCTAAGTGCAGCTTTTATAAAGAATATCCAAAACTTTACAACCCAGAAACAAATGGCATCTGAAGCGGTTGCAGAAGATATTATGTGGAGCGTTTAGAAGCTACACAATTTTCAGGAATTTCCCTGATAGTAAAGCTTACATAGTTTTGTAGTACCAGATATGGGATACTTACCTTTAAGCACTGGAGTGGTTCTTTAAATATGAGTCACCTGCTGCCATCTTCATCTTTTTCCAGCATCACTCCAATCACTTCAGCTTCCGGCTATTCAGAAGTTATGGGCACAAGATGGCACCGTGGGATCGGAGTGGTGCTGAAAAAGATTGATTCAAAGGACATCTTAAGTACTGAAAAAAAATTCAGAAGTTGTGCTTTGAGGGAAAAACTGACCTTGCTACAATCTGCAACGCCTGACTCGTCTGTAACAAGCTCCATGTGATTTAAGACCTCTTTACCTCCTGCAACCTTTCCTTCCTGGGTCTCACTGAGACATGGCTGTCACTGCCTCCCCTGTTGCTCTGTGTTAGGCTCCTTTCACATCAGCGGTTTTTTTGAATCGCGGCAGATGCGGTGAAAAAAACGCATCTGCCGCGATTACCGCATAACCGCGACACTTGCGGCACAGTTGCGGCAAGCGCCATAGAATGTCTATGTGGGCTTGCGGCAGGTGCGGCAAGTGCGGTATCAGCACTTGCGGCAGGTGCGGGCCGCAAAAAAAAAAGCGGCTGACCGCGGTTTTTTTCGCAGCCGCACCTGCCGCAAGTGCTGAAACCGCACCTGCCGCACACTTACAGCAAGCCCCATAGACATTGCATGGGGCTTGCCGCAACTGTGCCGCAAGTGTCGTGGTTATGCGGTAATCGCGGCACATGTGGTTTTTTCACCGCATCTGCCGTGATTTAAAAAAAACGCTGATGTGAAAGGGGCCTTATAGAGGCTTTCACTTTACCCATGATCCTTGCTCTGGTACCAGAGATCATAGAGATGCGGGGTTTCTCCTTTCTACCAAACTGCACCTTCAACCCAATCCAACCTCTATCGTCCCTTATCCCTTATTCTTTTGAAGTGCATTATCTACTTTCCCAATAATATCAAAATGGCCATCATATACCGACCACCGCCTTTATTGCCTATATTTCCACTTGGCTTCTTCACCTTAAGTCTTCTGACATTCTCACCATCATCATAGATGATTTCAATATCCCTACTGATGCCCGCCAGTAGGCTGCCTTGAAACTCCTGTCACTTTCTTTATCCTTTGAACTTATTCAGTGGTCCTCCACACCCATGCACACAGAAGGACATATATTACACCTTTTCTTTTCTAGTCTCTGTTTCCTATCTAACCTCATAACTAGTGATGAGCGAGTACTAAAATGCTCAGGTGCTCAAAGCTCGGGCCGAGCATCCCGAGATACTCGTGTACTCGGCCCGAGTACCGAGCCCAATGTTATCCTATTGGAGACACGAGTATTTTTATGAAATGACTGCCGGCAGCATGGAAAAACCCTAAAAATGTCACAAAAGTCTCAGAAGAGTGCTCAAATGACATGGCAACACCATGGGGAAGACCCCTGGAAGCATTTCTCACTCAAAAGTCACAGCTGTGAACAATGTTGTCCGAGTTTCACGCCAATTTTACGGAGTCACCAGAAAACCTTCCAAAATGACACCAAAATGAATATTTAGGGTGGAAATGTTAAGGGCACATACCCAATAGTGAGATACAGCTGGTGTATGTTACTTTTTGTGATTACATGAAAGATTTTATGTGAAAACATTGTGCGGCACTCCGATGACCCTGAGAAAAGACGTACATGAAGTCCTGTCTTGACATAATGTGCCCATTTTGAGGAACTGGGTCAATTGTAGTATTCTCCTTTGCCAGGGCAGTCCAAAATTGGGAAGTTCACCAATGCCCCTGGATAGAGACGTGCATGAGGGCCTGTAAACCTGAAGTGGGTGTATTGTAGTATAGCCCTTTGGCAGGGCAGCCAAAAATTGGGAGGCTCCACATTGTCCCAGGATAGAGACGTGCAGGAGGGCCTGTAAACCTGAAGTGGGTGTATTGTAGTATAGCCCTTTGGCAGGCAGCCAAAAATAGGGAGGCTCCACATTGTCCCTGGATAGAGATGTGCAGGAGGGCCTGTAAACCTGAAGTGGGTGTATTGTAGTATAGCCCTTTAGCAGGGCAGCCAAAAATTGGGAGGCTCCACATTGTCCCTGGATAGAGACGTGCAGGAGGGCCTCAAAACATTTTTCCCATTGAAAAGGAGCGGGTATCCTGTCGTTGTAATGCCCATTCTAAAAGAATGGGCGTAAAAATTTACCACTGGGGGTATACCTGAAACAACAGCCTAACTATTGAAACGGTCATCATGGTGGCACATGAGGAAAAGGCGGAGCAGTCCAGCGATTAGCCAAGGAAGAGGAAGACGACGTGGTGGATGATCCAGTAGCTGACCCAACCTTGCAGGAGGATATGCAGAGCGAGGACAGCAGTGCACAGGGGGAGGGAGGCATAGCATCCCAACAGGCAGTACGAAGCAGGCTCGTCTCCGCAGGCAGAAGGCAGGCAACCGTTCCCCGAAACAACAACACGACACAAGGTGCCTGTGCAAATGTTAGGTCTTCCTGAGTCTGGCAGTTTTTTAAGTTGGCTCCAGATGACTCTAGAAAGGCCATTTGCAACACCTGCCATGCCAGCATCAGCAGGGGTACGAAAACTAGCAGCCTGACCACCACCAGCATGATCAGGCACATGTCAGCCAAGCACCCGACTTTGTGGGAAGTACAACAGAGTCGAGGAGCGGTGTTTGCTGATGTCACTGCTATGTCTTCACGTGTTGTGCGTGCGAGCCACTCCCCTGTCCATGCTGGCTGCGAACAAGCCTCCGGCCCTGCACCTGAAGTTGCCCACGCACAAATAACACCATCATCAAGCACGTCCTTGTCCCAGCGCAGCGTTCAATTATCCATTCAGCAAACCTTTGAACGCAGGCGCAAATACGCTGCCAACGCCCCACATGCCACAGTCCTAAATTCTCACATT
Source organism: Allobates femoralis (assembly GCA_033576535.1). Lineage (NCBI taxonomy): Eukaryota > Metazoa > Chordata > Amphibia > Anura > Aromobatidae > Allobates > Allobates femoralis. Next base: position 377,272,803 of record JARQOC010000002.1, read on the forward strand.
TCGCGCTAGAAATGTTCCCTTTCCGGCAGGTGGAGACGGAAGCATTCCGCGACCTGATGGCGGTTGCTGTCCCACGTTACTCGGTCCCCAGCCGCCACTATTTCTCCAGATGTGCCGTCCCCGCATTGCATAACCACGTGTCCCAAAGCATCACACGTGCCCTGAACAACGCTGTTTCAGCCAAAGTCCACCTAACCACAGACACGTGGACAAGTGCTTGTGGGCAAGGCCGCTACATCTCCTTGACGGCACACTGGGTTAATATTGTGGAAGCTGGGACCCAGTCTGAGTGAGGGACGGAACACGTCCTTCCCACACCAAGGATTGGAGGCCCTACCTCTGTCAGGGTTTCACCGACACTCTACAGCTCCAGAATGTCATGCTCCTCAGCCTCTTCCTCCTCCTCCTGCGCATCCTCATCCACTGTACCCTCCACACCAGTCACAAGCTGGAAGCACTGCAGCACTGCCTCTGCGAAGCGGCAACAGGCTGTGCTGAAGCTAGTCTGCATAGGTCACAAACCCCACAATGCAGAAGACGTGTGGACAGCTCTGAAACAGCAGGCAGATCACTGGCTGACACCTCTGAACCTAAAGCCAGGAAAGGTCGTGTGTGACAATGGCCGGAACCTGGTGGCAGCTTTGAGCGAGGCCAGCTGACGCATGTTCCATGCGTGTCCCGTGTGCTCAACCTGGTGGTTCAGCGGTTTCTTACATCATACCCAGAGCTGTCTGATCTGCTGGTAAAAGTTCGCCGCCTGTCTGCGCATTTTCGCAAGTCACCTGCTGCTTTAGCCGGCATTCAGCGCCGTTTGCGTCTTCCGGCCCACAGACTGGTATGTGATGTCCCCACGTGTTGGAATTCAACTCTGCACATGTTGGTCAGGATATGTGAGCAGAAGAGGGCAGTTGATGATTGCCTGCATCACCTAAGCCGTCGGGAAATGGGTCAAACTCCACACATAACACCTCCGGAGTGGAGATGGATGTCCGACCTATGTACCGTCCTCCAAAACTTTGAGGACTACACCAAGATGGTGAGCGGCGATGACGCCATTATTAGCGTCACCATACCGCTACTCTGCCTTCTAAAACGGTCTCTGCTGAAAAACAAAGATGATGCATTGCAGGCGGAGCGCAATGACTTGGAGCAAGAAACTGTAGTGGGTGTGGGTGATAACACACAGCCCAGCCTCATGTCATCACAACATGCAGTGGAGGACTATAACGAGGAGGAGGAGGAGGAGGATGAAGACATGGAGCAACTCTCTGGCCAAATTGAGGATATGACATGCACACCAGTCATACCCTCGATTCAGCGTGGCTGGCCAGAGGACAGGGGAGATGAGGAGGAGGAGGAGGACAGCATGTTCAGTCATCGTGTTGGTCAGGATACTGAAGTGATGGCTGTTAAGAGTCTGGCGCACATGGCTGACTTTATGGTAAGCTGCCTGGCTCGTGACCCTCGCGTTCAGAACATCTTGGCCGACAATCAGTACTGGTTGGCAACACTCTTAGACCCACGCTACAAGGAGAACTTCATGTCTCTCATTCCTGAGGCGGAGAGGTCAGCCAAAATGCAGCAGTTCCAGAAGGCCATAGTAACGGAAGTAGGCAAAGCATTCCCCTCACAAAACGCTAGCGGAATAGGTCAGGAATCGGTGGACAACCAAGGCGTACGGCCAAGAGGGGCACAAGTCCAATCCGCCAGAGGTAGGGGAACAGTCTTTACGATGTGGGACAGTTTTCTCAGCCCCTCACGTACCACAGCCCGTGAGGTGCGGGGTAGTGCCACAAGAAATGCTAAGTTTGGCCAGATGCTGAAGGAGTACCTTGCAGATCGAACAACTGTACTGCGACATTCCTCTGTGCCTTACAATTATTGGGTCTCCAAGCTGGACACGTGGCATGAATTGGCTCTCTACGCCTTGGAAGTCCTGGCCTGCCCTGCTGCTAGCGTTTTGTCAGAGCGTGTTTTCAGTGCCGCAGGTGGAATCATTACTGATAAACGCACCCGCCTGTCAACTGAAAATGCTGACAGGCTGACTCTGATCAAGATAAAGAAGGGTTGGATTGGGCCAGACTTCACCACACCACACACAAATGACAGCGGAATTAAAATTTTGTTATGGCAATTTAATGTGCCTCCACTCACCCATGGGTACACACTTCTGGACTTCCGAGTGTCCAAGTGTGGGATCAGTATTGTCCGTGGACGTGTACTCGGCCAGGTGGTAGGAAGGAGGATCAGGTTGGGAAATGTGCGGTGCAGTATCACGGCTACTGACACTTGACCGTGTGGAAGACAGGGTGTTTGTGGAGGTGCCAATCTGACTTGAAGCATTATCCCCTATCCAAGTAACATCCTGTTGACACTGGTCTTGGTTCAAGAGCGGTGGACTGCAGCGGGCCCCAAGAATTTGGCACAGGACGTGTGAGCGAGTAGATGTGCCCCTTTGTTGTTGCGAAATTAGTGCTTGTACACGACCTCAGCCTCTGCCTGCACCACCATCACGTTCACTTCCTTGTTCCTTGCCAACGCCCTTGCCAACACCCTTGCATATTTTGCCTGTATACAGCGACAACAGTCTGGTAACTGTTCAGATCACAGGAGAGTGGGATTTTAGTCCCTAACCTGTATCAAGGTAGTAAGTACAACAGTCTGGTGACTGTAATGGTCACAGGAGAGTAGGATTTTAGTCCCTAACCTGTATCAAGGTAGTACGTACAACAGTCTGGTGACTGTTATGGTCACAGAAGAGAAGGATTTTAGTCCCTAACCTGTATCAAGGTAGTAAGTACAACAGTCTGGTAACTGTAATGGTTACAGGAGAGTAGGATTTTAGTCCCTAACCTGTATCAAGGTAGTACGTACAACAGTCTGGTAACTGTTCAGATTACAGGATAGTAGGATTTTAGTCCCTAACCTGTATCAAGGTAGTAAGTACAACAGTCTGGTGACTGTAATGGTCACAGGAGAGTAAGATTTTAGTCCCTAACCTGTATCAAGGTAGTAAGTTCAACAGTCTGGTGACTGTTGAGGTCACAGGAGAGTAGGATTTTAGTCCCTAACGTGTATCAAGGTAGTAAGTACAACAGTCTGGTAACTGTTCAGATCACAAGAGAGTAGGATTTTAGTCCCTAACCTGTATCAAGGTAGTAAGTTCAACAGTCTGGTGACTGTTGAGGTCACAGGAGAGTAGGATTTTAGTCCCTAACTTGTATCAAGGTAGTAAGTACAACAGTCTGGTGACTGTTGAGGTCACAGGAGAGTAGGATTTTAGTCCCTAACCTGTATCAAGGTAGTAAGTACAACAGTCTGGTGACTGTTATGGTCACAGGAGAGTAGGATTTTAGTCCCTAACCTGTATCAAGGTAGTAGGTACAGCAGTCTGGTGACTGTAATGGTCACAGGAGAGTAGGATTTTAGTCCCTAACCTGTATCAAGGTAGTAAGTACAACAGTCTGGTAACTGTTCAGATCACAGGAGAGTAGGATTTTAGTCCCTAACCTGTATCAAGGTAGTACGTACGACAGTCTGGTGACTGTAATGGTCACAGGAGAGTAGGATTTTAGTCTTTAACCTGTATCAAGGTAGTAAGTACAACAGTCTGGTGACTGTAATGGTCACAGGAGAGTAGGATTTTAGTCCCCAACCTGTATCAAGCTAGTAAGTACAACAGAATGGTGACTGTTATGGTCACAGAAAAGCTTGGATTCCGATCTGGATCACCCTGCCTATATCCTCCTAGATTAGTCCTGAGAAGGACTGTTGTGGTCAGCAGCAGTTTGCAGCCCTGTTCTGGATCTACCTATGAGGGCCGCAAATCTGTCCCTAAGCAGCAGCAGACACTCTCCCTACACTCACTGTCTGGATGGCCGGGTCTTATAAAGGCTCGGTCACGCTGTGCAGGCCGGCCAATCACTGCAATGCCACAACTAACAGGGCTGTGGCATTGCAGTGGTCTGCCAGCCAATCCCTGCATGTGGGCTGGCTCTCTAAAGAGCGCCAACATGCAGGGATGAGGACCACGAGCACAGCACGAGTATCGCAAGATTACTCGGTACTCGCCGAGTAGCCCAAGTACAGTGATACTCGTGCGAGTACCGAGCAGCGCAGAGCATACTCGCTCATCACTACTCATAACCTCCCCTCTCCCCTTATCGGACCACAACCTACTCACTTTCTCATCCTTGTCCTCATCACTTTTGACCCACGTCCAGAAATTAGCACACCCTTGCAGAAACCTCACACATCTTGACATCCACAAACTCTCCGTCTCTATTCTACCTTTGTTCTCCATATCTTTACTCCATGAAACGGACAGCACCACTGCTTTCTGCAATGCTACCCTCACATCAGCTATTGACACAGTCACCCCTCTAGTGCATGGCAAATTATAATAAAGAAATAAACAACCCTGGCACAATAATCTTAACAAAATACTTTGGCAGTTTTCCAGGGTTGCATTGCAGCGCTGTAAGAATACACACTTCCAAGATGACTTCCTGCAGTCAAAAAGCAACACTCGTATTCAAATCAGCCCTCGCCAATGCTAAACAACAGACCTACTTTCTAATTCTTGTATATTCCTTATCCTTCACCTTCAAATAGCTGATCAGTATTTTCCGACCTCCATCTCTGCTGAGGACTTTGCCACACACTTCAAAAATAAGTGTGACCAAAGAAGGCAAGCTTTTATTGTTCCACCACCACAACCTCTCTGTATAGCAGACCACTCCCCTTCCCAAATAACCTCCCACTCTAACACTGAAGGAGAGCTTACTCATCTCTAGAGATGAGCAAGCAATGATTGAACATATTCGCCAATTTCAAATTCGTCAAGAACATGGCTAAGTCAGTTTGGTGGTGGGAAACCCAAAAACCAAAACACTTTCTCTGAAAGTCGGCGACTGCGGATTTGTTCAGGAAAAAGTTTGGAATTTAAAAAGGCCCTAAAACTTTACCGGTTTATTTGGAGCCAAAACGCTTGCTGGAAGACCTGTTGGCTGGGGACAACACCTAACCCCCAATTGGTGCTATGTCAACCACGCCGTCCTGCAGTGTGACAATCTTCCCCAAAGACTGTGTACTATCTTTGTTGGGGAAGAATGCACATTCTTGAAGGTGTGGGGCATGAAGGGATGGTTTCTGGTTGGCATAGGCAGGGTTGGCACTGCTGCCCAATTTGCGCTGTGGCAGGAGGAGGCTGACCTGGAGAGAAGTTAGCATTGAGTGAGGCCAAAATGTCTCTTTGTTGGCCAGCCAGAGGCACTCGAACCCTCAGGGCATGGACATGTTCCCAAAAATACTTCTGGTCCTGTCTGTCCTAGAGGGGGTGGTTGTCCCTTAGTTCCTCCATCATCTTTTCCAGTTGTGTCAATGATGGAGTGTGCTGGGGGGGCAGGTGGTTGAAGAGAATGTGCCTAGAGGAGTGGCCCATGAAACCCCGCCAAGACCACCTAGCAGCAGACTACCATCAGAAACTGTGCCAAAGACCTAGGGCATGTATAAAAATGCAGCAAAAGATAGCACCTTTCTAAAGGCATGTTGGTGGGTCTATGAGACAGTGACCTGTTCCTTACTTGGCATTTTGGCCAAACAATGACCTTTGGGACTTGTTTTATTTCCAGTTTTTTTGTTGTCCTTGACCAAGGCATGTGTTTTTTTAATTATCTGCATATACTATGTATATTGTTACGTTTTTTGTTTGAGACATATAGTCTGTGTATATAGTAATGTTTTTTGATTTCACTCCTTGTGTGCTGGACTGTTTCTGCAAATATATGCTTTGATACTGCCCTACAGAGACTTGTGAACAAGTCACAGATCTCTGGCCTGAAAGTGTGAGTTATAGAACTGAAAGACACCCACTCCAGTAAAACAGGGCTGGCCAACTGTAGTTCTCAAGGGCCGCAAACAGTGCATGTTTTCAGGATTTCCCTAACGTTGTACAAGGTGCTGGAATCATTCATCACCTAGGTAGGTGATCAATTTAGCACCTGTACAATGCTAAAGAAATCCATAAAACATGCACTGTTTTCAGACCTTGAGAACTGTAGTTTGCCACCCCTGCCCTAGACGTCTCTGTGGAAGTAGCGTGGGTCAAGAGGATCCTTGAGCCCTTTCGCCACAACTGCAGGTCTCCCTTTGCCCTACAGTGTGTTGTTTGATTATCTTTTACGCAGGGTGGGAATCTGCATCAAAATCTGCATGTCTATCCTGAGGCAAGCAAAGTGTAGGACAAGTCAGAAGTGCTGTGCCCATATAACTTTTTTGTTTCCTTGCACATGTGGTTCAGGTTTTTTTTTTCTGCCCAAAATCTGCAGCAAATCTGCAATTAAAAAAACACATTTGCACAGCACTTCAGAATTCTCCTAGACTTTGCTGGCTTCAGGATAGACATGCAGCTTTTTTAAAATCTGCTGCAAAAATCATCAAACAACATGGTGGGGCCACAGTGGGTTTCCCTGCTGTGTTATGCCGGCTGTGTAACCTCACATAACATAAATAGAAAACAGAAAAAACAGTGTTGGGCTCCAACCTATTTTTAATTTTCAACAAAGGCTAAACTAGGCAGCTGTGGGTTGGTACTCTCAGCAGAGTGAGGGCCCATCATTATCCCCCCCCCCTCCTCGCTATAGAATAGTATCCCGCAGCCATCCCAGAAAAGGGAAAATTCATAAGAAGCTCCAATTCCTGGTATGTTTCCCGCCTTTTCCAGTTGGCATGTACCGGTGGCAAACTGGGTAATAAGGGGTTATTGGCAGCTTTGTATTGCCAGCTGGCATTAAGCCTGAAATTCTTAATGTGGGATAATGTTACACCCGGCCAGAATTTCAAGTAAATACTAAAGAATATTTATACAGGAGGGGGGATTGTATAACAAAAAGTCAAAAGAGGGTGCCACATTATGCAAGGTCAAGAGCATCAAAATAGAAAAAGACTCTGCATGTACAAATGCACACACAGAAATAATATTAAAAAATGACAACTTTATTACATATATAATAATAAAAATCTTTATATAACATCAACATATTCCGCAGCGCTTCACAATCCAGAGGTTCATATTCGAACAACCGTAAGAGACAGTTATCAGAAAATATAATACAATACAAAATACAATACAAAGCATAATGCAATAATTAAAGCAAATTAATGACATTCCTACTCATAAGAGCTTACAATCTAACAATGAGGTGGGGGTGACACAAAGTACACGTGCTTATATGTAATGATGAAATAGTCAACTTGAGGAGATGGGGAACTGATAGGAGCAGCATAAGTGGCCACCAACCATTATTTGTGATGCATTTGAGATTGGTGGAGCGGATAGGATATATCTATGTCTATTTACTAAAAACACATAAACACCAATTACAAGCAGTTAAAACAATGTGGGTCTGGACTCATATTGTTTTTAATTGGTGTTTTGGTGCGAAAACACTTTATTAGAAATAAAAACACAAACACATATCTGGACATTATCTTTATTACTCCCTCATACTCATGCTCAATCCTCTGCGACGTCTTCCTGATTGCAGGCTGCGGTTAAGATCACAATGTCCTGTCACCACAGTCTCCCAAACATTGAAGGAATGAGCCGCCAGCTCTGGTCCGGTAAGCGGTGACTCCTGAGGTCACCCGAGGACAGCTCAGGTAACCATAGTACTCGCTATGGTTAGCAGCCACCATGGTTACCTGAACGGTGACCTCAGTAGCAGCTCATTCATTTAATGTTTGGACTCTGCGGTGACAGGACACTGTGCTCTTCACCTCAGCTTGCAATCATGAAGATGTCGCAGAGGATAGAGTATATGTATGAGGTAGTAATAAGGATGGAGTCCAGATACGTGTTTGTGTTTTTCTTTCTAAAAAAATGCTTTCTCTCTGTGATGTGTTTTCTTTAATATTTACTTGAAATTCTTAATGGCTAGTCTAACTTGGCCCGACATTAAAAATTTCGGGCTTAATGCCAGCTGGCAATACAAAGCTAGCATTAATCCCATATTACCCAATTGGCCACCGCTACATAGCAACTGGAACAGCTGTTTGAAGTGCTAGGAATTGGTGCTTCTATGAATGTGCCAATCTCTTGGGCGGTTGCATGCTGCTATTCTATAGCTTGGGAGAGTCCAATAACTCCCTCACCCCACTAAGAATACCAGCCATTAGTTGCCTAGTTTTACCTAGGCTGTCAATTAAAAATGCACAATTTTTTGTTCCTTGGTTTTCACACACTGTGGCAACAGGTTTGTTGCCATACACTGATGTGTATGACAAGCAAGCACAGGCATGGTCCAGTTTGTGGAAATGCAGTCTGATTGCAACAGCCTATCACTGATGCTTTTACAGAGCACGAGCATCTGTGATTGACTGTTGCTGGTCAGTGAAGTGAATATGCATGAAGCTTCATGGATGGGACCAGAAGTAAGTGAGAGGGAATGTAGACCCAGAAGCAAGCAAGCAAGCAGCGAAAGACTAGTAAGATGATCTGTGTGTGTGTTTGACAGCTTTTGGATGACTTTGAAGATGTTTTCTATGTGTTTCAAGTTACCTGCCATTGTTTTCAATTGGGTTCGGTAGGTTAAGCTGCTTGCCAAACAATTCTTCAAACCCATATTCAGCAAACCAAAATTAATTTGGACACTCAGGTGTTCGCCCATCTCTACTCATATCCTCTCTAAATCTCACCTCACCACATGTGCTCTCGACCTCATCCCATCCCACCTCCACCTCAACTTCAACACCATGCTTATCCCCATGCTAACCCACCTCTTCAATCAATCACTAACTTCTCATACATTCCTTTCTGCTTTCAAACATATTACGATCATACCTATCCTCAGAAAGCCAAACCTTGCTATGCCCAACTATTGCCCCATATCACTGCTCCCATTTGTTTCCAAACTACTTGAGCAGCATGTCCATGCTTAACCTTCCTCCCACTTCTCATCAAACTTTCTCTTTAAACACCTAAAATATGATTTCCGCCACCAAAATTGCCCTGACTAAAATAACTAACAACTTGCTTACAGCCAAAGCAAACAAACAATTCTCTATACTCCTACTTCTAGACTTGTCTTCTGCTTTCCACACAGTTGACCACTCCCTCCTAATATAGATCCTCTTCTGCTTTGGTGTCAAAGACCTTGTCCTATCCTGGATCTCCTCATACGTTTCTGACAGCACATTTAGCGTCTCACACTCTTGCACTACATTCTCATCCTGCTCTCTCTCTGTGTCAGAGTCCCGTAAGGCTCTGTCCTAGGACCCCCTACTCTTCATCATCTGCACCCTCGGCCTGGGAAAACACAAAGTCACAGGGTTTCCAGTGCTTATATATATGCTGATGACACTCAGATATAGTGCTGAGCGAACTTTCCCCAAAGATGTTTGTCAATTTCAAATTTGACAAGAACATGGCTGATTCGGTTCAGTGATCAGAAACCCGAACGTTTTCACTAAAAGTTAGCGATCGCGGCTAAGTTCGACAAAAAGTTTGAAATTTAAATTGTCCCTAAAACTTTACCTGTTTATTTGGGGCCAAAATGGTTGCTGGACGACCCATTGGCTGGGGACTACTCCTAACTTTCCGTTAGGAGTGTCCTCAGCCATTAAGTCCACCGCCTTGTAGTAGATGATGAATGTTTGGGAATGTTTTTGATTTTTTTTAAGCTTCTTGCAGCTTGCAGGTGTTTTGCACCTACAGGGTCTGAATTTTGGAAACAGAGCCAAATGGCAGCAAATGGAAAGTCCAGGAAGCTTGCAATGTCCTTAAAACATCAGTTTAAGAGAACTTTACATTTTTGAGAGTGCAAACTTTTATTATTGTAGAGGGTCACCAGCATGCAAGGCCATCTGTTCTACACTTATGTGATAGCAATTCATATAATAGTAGCATATGGCCATTATATGCTTCACATCCATGATCTTATAGGTCTGTTCACACTGATGAAACCCTATAGTATGGCTATTGCTTCTTAAAAATGTGCAATCACTATTTAATGTCATAATTAGTCACATAAGCCCCTCTATTCTACTATCTTCCTTGTACAACTCTGAGGCCCTTTTAACATTTCTCAAACACTCCATACTGTTCACCACCACCACCACCACCACATGGCACACAAAATACACAAATCCTTACACCATTTGCTACTTCTCCTCCTTCTCCTTCTAGCTGGTTATGTCTCTCTAAACCCCGCACTGCTCTCATTAGTTTATTCAACTCCAATCCTACTGCTCAAAGAAACCCTTCAAATCTTATAAATATTCAGCGTTCTCCTTCTACTATTTCTTTTTACTGTGCCCTATGAAACTCACGGTCAGTGTGCAGCAAACTCTCCTACATTCAAGACTTCTTCCTTTCAAACTCCCTTTAACTTCTGGATCCTGCAGTCAGACACCACCGCTGCAGCTGCTCTTTCACATGGTGGGTTACAATTCTCACATACCTCCACACCTGAGAGCAGACAAGGTGTAGGTGTTGGGTTGCTGCTTTCATCACAAAGTGCCTTACATGTTATAACTCTAGTCCCTTTTCTTATCTTTCCTTTCTTTGAAGTTCACACTGTTAGACTGTTCAAACACTTTTCCCTGCAAGTGGTGTTTGTGTATCGCCCTCTGGCCTCTTCCTGTCAGTTACTAGATCACTTTGCCACTTGCTTCCCCATTATTTATCCTGTGATATCCCCACTATCATCAACAGGTACTTTAACATCACTATTGATGCTCCACTCTCCCCATCAGCCACTCATCTTCTTTCTCTATCAACCTCATTCAGCCTCTTACAGCTTACTAATAGTGATGAGAAAGTGTATTCGTTACTATTCGCTATTTTCACAAATAGTACGTTATTCTCATTACTTGTTATTCTGCGAGTATTTGTATACTCGCCTCTCTATATTCGGATGTCCTGCCCTACAGTTTTGGTGTTTCCTTTACAGACACTAAACATGCTGGGCTTCTTAACCAATCATAGTAATGCCGCAGACATCTTGGTTGTGGCATTACTGTGATTGGCTGGCCACCCAGCGCCATAAGGTCTATTTAAGCCCTGCTGCTGCCATTTTGCCCACATTGCATCTGGAACCTGCATTCCACAAGCATAGGGAGAGATCGCTCAGCTGCTAGCTAGATTGTTAGGCCTATTTTTAATACAAATGTCCTTTTCAGGGCTACTTCTAGTGTATAGTACTTCAGTGTAGATTAGCAAGGGAGAGATATTGGAGCAGGGACAGTTGAAAGGAGCTGTTCAGCAGCTGCATAATACTACCAAAATAATAGCTCTTTTGAGAGCTGAAGACAGTACAGAGTTAGGCTACAGGGAGGGCGAGTTATTCCAGCAGGGTCAGTGTCCAGCAGGTTCAGTGTAAACAACCCGCTTAGTAGCTTCATAATACTCCCTAAAAATAGCTCTTGTCAGAGCTGCAGACACTCAAGAAAGTAATTTTTCACCACTGTTTTTGGGGTAACAGGCAGCCTGGCTTCTGCTGTCCACATTAAAAAAAGGCAGCAGTAGTCCAAACAATTTTTACTGCATGCTACAAACCTCGCACCAGGCTCTTTAACCCTCTAGTGCTTCTGCTGTCCACATTTAAAAAAAAGCAGTTTTCCAAATGCAAAGCAGCAGTAGTTCAAACATTTCCTACGTACAAAGCATGCACCCGGCCATTTTCCCCACCATTTTGTCTCTGACAGCTAGGTTAGCTTGTTCTATCCACACCTGAAAATCTATCAACAAAATACATGGTGGTGTCAGTTGGGCGTGAGAAGGCACTGAGTCTGTGTCACGTAGGAAGAAGACACATGAATCCACTATGTTCCTGGAAAAAAACAACAGTTTGGAATGTATATGTGTGTGGAAGCCAGAAGAGCGAGAGCTATTTCTGTCTTGGATAGCAGACATGGCCTCTACACATTTGGTAAGCAGCAACATATCTTCCACAACCACACAGTCTAATGTCGATACGCAGAAGGCTGGCCCATCCAACCCTGAAGCCGATTCTCCTTCCTCCCGCCAATATCTGTCACAGGAACATATGACCCCAAGCTTGGCCACTCCAAGGATCTGTTTAGTATGTATTCTTTGGTGGGCTCTGGCCTGTCACCGTGCAGCATCTAAGAGGGACATGAGCAGGTGTCAGGCATTGATGGTTAAGTATTTGAGGACATACGGTCAGAAGAAAGCCACTTGTAGGAATGTCATTTACTGTCTCCAAAGGTGGAGGTTGATGATGATGAGAAACAGTTACTATCAGGTCAGCCTACAATGTCAACTGAAAAGGAGGATGGGATGGAAGACGAGGTGGTCAATGATGAGTCCACTGATCCGACCTGGACTGTTGGCACACATTTCCATGACAGCAGCACAGGGGAAGATGGATATGTAGCACCAACATAGGAAGGAAGGGGTCGTCGTGGTTTGCAAAGAGTGACAACTTGGTCAATTGTTCCCAAGACCACCTCCTCCATGGACCAAGTCAGGGCAAGGGGGCTGCAAGGTTCAGCTGCTGTGTGGAATTTTTTTTCTGAAAGTCCTTTGGAGAAATACATTGTAGTCTGTAGCATCTGCCATAGCAAGTTGAGGGCAAAAGGAACCTGAGCACTATCAATACGTGAAACCACATTGCAGCCAAGCACCCCAGTAGGTGGGTGGAACACCAGGCTACCAAATCTGCATCTTGGGGGTCAAACGACTGCCATGTCTCCTGGCCTACGTCCTTCAGAGTCTGCACTTCAGGAAGCTGACGCTCATACCTCCTGCCCACAAGCTGTGGTTGCTCACTCACAACAAACATAAACCACATCCAATTCCTTGTCCCAGTGAAGCATCCAATCCATGCCTGAAACATTGCAAAGAAAGCGTAAATACCCAGCCAAGCATCCACAGGCACAAATACTGAACTCCTACATTGACAAATTGCTACAGTAGCTGTGGAGATGTTGCCATTTAGGCTTGTGGGAACAGTCTTTCCGTGATCTCTTGGCTGTGGCTGATCCACAATACAGTGTTCCCAGCTGCCGTTATTTTGCCCGATGACCCACCCCTGCGTTACTCAATCACTTATTAAACAATGTGAAATGTGCTTTCACCAATGCCATAAACATGAAGGGCCACATAACAATAAACACCTGGAAAGTTGTTGTGAACAGGCACGATACATTTCTGTCACAGCACAACGGCAACACACTCTGCTGAAGCTGATCTGTTTAGGTCAAAAACCACACACTGCAGCAGAGCTGTGGCAAACTTTAAAACAACATACCGATCAGTGGCTCGTCCCGCTGCACCTCCAACCAGGTCTGGTCATCTGCGATAATGAGCGTAGCCTGGTGGCGGGTTTAAAGGTTGGCAAGCTGGTACACATGCCATGCATGCCTCATGTGCTGAACTTAGTTGTTCATAAATTTCTGAAAATTTACTCTGACTTGCCGTACCTCCTTGAGAAGGTTAGCACCCATTAACGCCATTCCTGTACCATTTTTGCTGCTCTTACAGTGCTGCAAAAGCACTTGAATTTGCCAAATCACTGACTCATTTGCAACCTGCCCACACGGTGGAACTCTACCTATCATATATTTTTGCGGTAAAAAAGACGGCCCTCACTGAAGGTTTCTTGCAGGTGCAACTTAAATCCAGTAAGGAGGTTACACAGTGCAGTGAGGGTTCAGCAGAGGAGATAACGGTCAATGTTTCTCGCCAAATGTGCTTGTACAGGTCCACAGCTGTGGTGCCGCCTTTTTTACCACAAAAGTATATTGTATCTGCTTACTGAGGACTGAGCAACAACGGTGATTATCGCCTTCACCATTGTTTGTGCTATAAGTTGCAGTACTCCACCAGTGCTCGGGTTTCCTTCTATTGTTATGTTTATCTACCAATCATATGTTGTCGAGTCTTAATGATCAGCAGAGAGCAGTAGCTGAGTACCAGCTTCAACATGAGATTTAGAGTCAGCCACCACACATAACAACTGTCAAGTGGGTGTGGATCGCAAATATTTGTGAGGTTCTTGAGAACTTTGAGTACTGCACCAACCTCGTCAGTGATGATCAGGCTATTAGCGTAACCATCCCACTGCTGTGTCTCCTGAAACAATCACGCAGAATCTCAAAGATAAAGCTTTGAGTGGCCAGCATGTTAGTAAGAAGCCAGATTTCTGAATGGTTGATACTACCCAGCCCAGTCAATATTCTGAGGCAAGATTGGGTGATTCCACTAATACTGAGGAAGATGAGGAGGATGAGGCGAGATATGACTTGTTTTACTGTGCTACTGAGGGGACTCCTAATGCTACATAGGGAGCCCAAGCTTCATGTCTGCCAAGGCTGAATGGGCTGGAGAGGAGGAGATGGAGGAGGAGGAGGCGAGCCAGCAGGAGGAGAGGATGGGTACTGTTGGGGACATAGAAGATTTGCCGCTTGGCCCACATGGCACAATTCATGTGTAACTGTCTGTGGCAAGAACCCTCGCGTCTTACACATTGTATCCATCAATCTATACTGGTTGGCCACTTTTCTCGATCCATGGTACAAGGAGAAAATTCCTTCTCTCCTTTTGTAGTCACCTAACAGTCTTACAATGGAATCCTTCAAAAGAGTCATTGTAGATTAGTTGCTGAAAACATCACCCTCAGACAATGCTGGTGGCAGAGGTACTGGCTCTTTTCAACACCAACAGATAATGGGGAGAGACACGAACACAGGTCCATCAGAGGTGGGGGGAAAATATACAGAAATTGGGCAGTTTTCAGTAAACCAGCACAACACCAAGGGCTATCTGTGCCTGTAACAATGCCAAAGAGGTAGAAGTTGCAGAACATGGTCCAGGGGTGCTTAAGTGACCATACGTTGTTCTTTCTAATGCTTCAGTTCCCTTTAATTATTGGGTGTCCAAGATGAACACTTGGCCCAACCTTTCGTTATACGTCTTGGAGGTGCTGGCCTGCTGCTAGTGTGATGTCAGAGCATGTTTTCAGTCCCGCTGGGTTAATCATCACTGATAGGCGCATACGCCTCTCAACGGAAAATGCAGAACGACTTACTCCAATTAAATTCAACAAGGGCTGAATATCTCCACAATTTGAAATCCCTCCAGATGACAGCAATCCAACCTAAATTCGGCAAAAATGCTGATTCTTCATGCTATTACTGTTACGTCGACTCCTTCCCACAAAAATCTGTTTCCTTCTGTCACGCTTCCGGGAGAAGGCACCCTAGAGTGGACCCACTGGGCTGTGGTACCGAACTCCCCTGGGTGAGCTGATCCTAGTTTACCCAACCCCTATACAGGGATTGTCAGGGGCAAGCCCAGGGGGTCTAAATACCAGGGAGGAGCACAGCA
This sequence comes from Allobates femoralis, assembly GCA_033576535.1. NCBI lineage: Eukaryota > Metazoa > Chordata > Amphibia > Anura > Aromobatidae > Allobates > Allobates femoralis. The sequence continues at coordinate 377,288,155 of JARQOC010000002.1, forward strand.
AGGGTTCCAGGAAACAGAGTACAAGGCTGGAGGACAGGAATGGTGCTACCGGGGAAGAGCACAGCAAGGGTTCCAGGACACGGAGCACAAGGAAGACCTGACCAAGAGTCAGCAAGGCCGAAGTAAACTGACTTAATAATCAGGCACCTCCCATTAGAGGAGGTGGCCTGATATACCATGGGAAGAGCAGCTATTGGTCAAGGGGAGTGTCAGGTTGGACCGGCCCCTAGAGTCACAGGGAAGAAGTGCACCTAGTGCGCCGCTGATTGGTCACATGAATACGACCATAGTAATGTGCTCATGTGCGAACCTGGCGGTCAGCAGACACGAAGGGAACACAGCATGCCTGGATGCCGGGTGCCCGGTCGGCAGAGGAGCAGGAGATGCCGACCCTCCCTCACGCCCCCTCCTCCGAAGGCGCGCTAAGAACCTTGCCAGAATGCGTGGCGCATCAATGTTCTCCCGTGGCTCCCAGGTCCTCTCTGAGGGACTAAAGCCAGACCAGTCAATTAGGAAGAGGGTCTTGCCTCTACTCTTCTTCATGGCAAGGATGTCCCTGACTTCATAGACATCCTCAGAGCCGAGAGGCCGTGGCACAGTACCGGAGGAGGGATGATAGGGATTGAGCACCATGGGTTTCATCAACGAGACATGGAAGGAGTTGGGGATGCGAAGCGAGGCAGGTAGTCTCAGCTTGTAGTCAACATCGTTGATGCGTCCTAGGACTTCGAATTGGCCGATATAATGGGGTCCCAACTTGTAAGATGGCACCTTTAGCCTGACATATCTGGAAGAAAACCACACTTTATCGCCCGGGAGAAAAGATGGCGAATCCTGACGTCCCTTATCAGCATGTCTTTTCATCCTGCCGGAGGCTTGTTTAAGAGCGTCTCTGGTCTCACTCCAGATCCTGGAGAAGTCCATGGGCAATGCATCAGCTGCCGGATTGCTGAGGAAATCGGAAGAGGTAAACCAGGATGTTGCCCGAATACCACGAAAAAAGGGGATTTAGCTGACGACTCACTAGAGTGATTGTTGTATGCAAATTCCGCCCAAGGAAGGAGACCGGTCCAGTTATCGTGATGAGCGCTGGTGAAGTGCCGAAGGTAGGTGGGAGGACTTGGTTAATGCTCTCCACCTGCCTGTTGGACTGAGGATGATAGGCAGAGGAGAAGTCCAGCGTGATGTCCATATGCTTGCACAGCGCTCTCCAGAACCGGGAAGTGAACTGGACTCCCCTATCGGACACGATATGGTGAGGAAATCCATGGAGCTGGAAGATGTGTTCAATGAATATCTTGGCTAACTCAGGAGCGGATGGTAGACCGGGTAAAGGAACGAAGTGAGCCATTTTGGAGAAGCGATCCACGACTACCCATATGACCGTACAGCCGGAGGAGTAAGGGAGATCCGTAATGAAATCCATCACTATATGTCGCCAAGGAGCCGATGGGACCAGAAGAGACAGGAGACGTCCAGCCGGCAACTTTCTGGACACCTTATTCCTAGCACAAGATGGACATGAGGCAACGAAGTCGTGGACGTCTTGACTGGTAGTAGGGCACCAATAGTGACAAGTGATCAAAGAAAGAAACTTTTTAACTCCAACGTAACCGGCAATTCTCAACGAGTGTCCCCATGACAGGACCGTTCTCTTCTGATTCTGGGCGACGGATGTCTTACCCGGTGGAAGTCCAGCTACACATAAGGGAGCCACAGTGATTATTTTGGTATGGCCGACGATATGGAAGGGCTCATCTTCCACTTCCGACGGCTGGAAGGACTGCGACAGGGCATCAGCCTTGACATTTTTACTACCAGGTCAGAAATGCAGTTCAAAATTGAAATGGGCAAAGAACAGGGACCACCTGTATTGCCTGGAGGTTGAGCCTCTGGGCAGACTGGAGATAAGCCAGGTTCTTGTGGTCAGTGAAGATTATGAACGGATGGACAGCACCTTTGAGGAGGTGTCACCACTCCTGCAGTGCCAATTTGATGGCCAGCAATTCATGATCCCCGATTGAGTAATTGCGCTCTGACATGGTGAAGAAGCCGCATGTGAATAACCGACCCGAAGAGGATTTCTGGGAGAGGACAGCCCCTGCTCCTATGGAGGAGGTGTCTACTTCTACGATCAACTGTCTGTTTACCACTGATCGGTGCAAGGTGGGAGCCTCGGAGAAGGAGCACTTTAGGGAGGAAAAGGCGTTTTCAGCCTCTGGGGTCCAGGTACAAGCTTTTGCTCCCTTACAGATGAGAGCCGTGATGGGCTTGATCAAGGACGAAAAATGGGGAATGAATTGCCTGTAATAATTTGCAAAGCCAAGGAACCGCTGAATAGCCTTAGTCCCCAAAGGACGGGGCCACTTCAGAACAGCAGAGAGCTTCTCAGGATCCATCCGGAATCCGGAATCAGAGTTGATGTATCTGAGGAAGAGCAATGAGGTATGCTCAAAGACACACTTCTCCATCTTGGCATACAATTGATTCCTCCTCAGTCGCAGAAGGACTTGCTGTACGTCCCGTCTATGAGAGGACAAATCCGGAGAGAAAATGAGGATGTCGTCCAAATATACCTCCACACAGGTGTACAACAAATCACGGAAGATGTCATTGACGAACTCTTGGAATACTGCGGGAGCATTACACAACCCGTACGGCACGACCAAATACTCATAATGGCTGTCCCGGGTATTGAAAGCCGTCCTCCATTCGTCTCCGGAACGTATGCGAACGAGGTTGTAGGCATCTCATAGGTCCAATTTTGTAAAGATGCGAGCCCCTTTTAGCCTGTCAAAGAGCTCTGGAATCAGTGGCAGCGGGTATTTGTTCTTGATGGTGATGGTATTCAAGCCTCTGTAATCAATACAGGGTCGAAGGGTGCCCTCCTTTTTCTTCACAAAGAAAAATCCTACGCCAGCAGGAGACGTGGATTTTTGGATGAAGCCCCTGGCCAAATTGTCCGTGATGTACTCGGACATGGCTTGTGACTCAGCCGGGGACAACAGATAGATACGTCCCCTGGGTGGTGTAGCACCCGGTATCAGATCAATAGGGCAATCATAAGACCTATGAGGTGGGAGGACCTCTGCCTCCGTTTTGTTAAAGACATCCGTGTACTGCCAATACGCAGCAGGTAATCCAGGAAGAACAGAAGCCGGTGACGGGGAACTGGGTGGTAGAACGGACTGCAGGCACCTCTCGTGGCAGAGAGGACCCCACCGCAGAACGTCCCCTGAGCGCCAGTCCAGGACAGGTTCATGAGTTCGGAGCCAGAGAAGCCCAAGGAGCAGGGCGTGGGAGAGACCAGGCAGGAGATAGAAGGCAATCTTTTCACGGTGTAGGGCCCCGATCTGCACCTCCACCTCCTCTGTCACCTTGGTGACAGTGTCCTGCAGCGGCCTGCCATCCACCGATGCGATTACACGAGGCGTCAATGGAGGTATTACAGGGATACCAAGCCGAGTCACTGCCTCTTGCCGAATGAAGTTTCCTGCTGACCCTGAATCCACGTAGGCTAACTCAGAGTAGCGTCTCTCAAATTTTTTTCTGACAAATCCATAAAACAATATAAATAAAAGGGACTGCATCTTTCTTAACCCCCAGGGGTTAATAAAGTTGCAGTCCCTTTTTTAGGATTGTTTTATTGATTTTTCAGAAAAAAATGACGTGGGCTTCGCCATATTTCTGGAACCAGCCGGATCCAGCAGGCAGCGACGGGCTGCCCCCAACCCCCAGGTGCCTATTTGTACCTGGCCGGACACAAGAATATAGGGGAGCCCTTTTTTTTATTATTTCATGAATTTCATGAAATAATTTTAAAAAAATGCGTGGGGCTCCGCGCAATTTCTATGTCTAGCCAGGTACAGCTAAGCAGTTGGGGGCTGGAATCCGCAGCGCTGGGAGGTCCAAGCTTTCTGGGCACACCCCGCTGCAAATTGCAGCCCGCAGCCGCCCCAGAAGATGGCGCGTTCATTGAAGCTCCATCCTCTGGCGCTGAACCCCGCTCTTCCAGCGGCCCTGGTGGCGGTGGCACGCTGGGTAATAAAGAGGTTAGGGCCGGCTTTGTATTATCAGCTGGCCCTAAGCCTGAAATTTATGGCGGTCACGCCAATATTAGACATGACCGCCATGAATTTCTATTAAATTGTTTTAAAAAAAACACAACACAGAGAAAAAATTTTATTAGAAATTTAAAAAAAAAGCCATTAGGGACTCCATCTTTAATTAAAAAAAACCTCTTCCGTCCGACGTAGTCCAAAACGCGATGTCCTCTCTGCTACATCCCTGTGCATAGATATAGATGTCTATGCACAGGGAGTGAGCAGACTGAGAACAATCTCAGCTCTGCTACATCATCTCTGTGCACAGACATTCATGTCTGTACACAGGGAGAGCAGGGGGGCTCTAGGACCCTGGAGTTGCGGCAGCCCGCAGGACCCGAGCCCGGCACAGAGCAGACAGTCGGACTCGTTACTGTGCGAGTTTCCCTGCGATTACTTGCACAGTAACGAGTCCAATGCAAGTCAATGGCAATCCTAGTTTTGTCAGAGTCTCTGACAAAACTAGGATTGCCATTGATTTGCATTGGACTCGTTACTGTGCGACTAATCGCTGGGAAACTCGCAGAGTACAGAGTCCCTTACTACACGCAGAGTAACGAGTCCTAGCGAGTAGACCCGCCCATCCCTAGACAGAGGGCATCCCTGCCTCGTGCCATTTCTTATCTCAAATGGGTCTGAAAGCATGTTGTTAACCAGTAAATATGCTGAAGGGGAGGAGTACATTTTGAATATAGCTTCTGTAATATGAAAAGGTATACCAAAAGCTGTAAGAGTACTCTTTAGAAACGTCCAGTCCACCCTATCGAAGGCCTTTTCTGCATCTGTGCTTAAGAGAACTAAAGGTTTCTTATTCAGTTTCGCATACTGTATTAAGTGCAAGATTCTGCCGGCATTGTCCCTCCCCTCTCTTCCCCTCACAAATCCTGTCTGCTCCGGAGTGACAAGACAAGGTATCAGGTCTGTTAGACGCCCTGCTATTAAACTAGCTAACATTTTCAAATCTACATTGAGCAGGGAGATGGGCCTGTAACTTCCACATAGGGTAGGGTCCTTGCCCTCCTTATGGAGGAGAGAGATGTGCGCTTCTAGGGCCTGAGAGGGGAGAGAGCTACCGTTGAGAACTGCTTTGCACATTTTCAGCAAGTGAGGACTGAGTTCTGGAAAAAAGTTTTATAATAGAATGTTCTGAAGCCATCTGGACCAGGGGATTTCCCCTTGGGGCTCCTCGACAGGATGGACAGGAGCTCCGAGTAGTCAAAGGGTCTGGACAACCAAGATTGTTGAGCATCAGACAATTGCTGTAAAGACAAGGACGTCAAGAACGTCTCTATCTCTTATTTCCTCTGTGCTATCCTCGCCTCTGGCTCATGAAGTTTTAGCTGATATAGATTTTTGTAAAAAGTTAAAAATTCTTCAACTATACGGTTATAGTTTTGTGTTGATTCTCCCGACTCCATCACAATTTTGTGGATGAATGTACGGGATTGTCTGCGTTTTATCAGCGAGACCATCAGTTTTGAAGCCTTGTCTCCATGTTCCAGGAGGCGATTCTTCCAGGAGAAGTATTTCGCTGCCTGTTTATTAAGTAGGGTTTTCAGCTGTTGTCTGTATTCAGTCAACTTAGTTAAAGTTGTTGGAATTAGTGATTTTTGGTGTTGGGTTTCTAATTTGGCAATTTCTCTATGAATAGTTTCCATTTCAGCTCTCCGCTGCTTATTGAGAAACGAAGCAGCTGAAATAATTGTTCCCCTGATCGTAGCCTTATGTGCTTCCCAAACTATGGTCGGGTCTACCTCTGAAGTATTATTTATAGTAAAATAGTCTATTATAGCTGTCCGGATTTTGCGTTTTATATCATTTAGGTTGAGAAGAGATTCATTTAATCTCCAAGTGTGGACTGTGGGGAAGGGATTTCCAAACTCTAGTTTCATCGTCACCATATCATGGTCTGAGTATAGGGCAGGAAGAATGTCAACATCAGAGACGTTAGGGAGAAGTGTCCTCGACACTAACAGATAGTCCAGACGGTGGTAATTATTATGGGGGTGGGAGTAATATGTGTAGGTTCTGTCTTGCGGTCGAAAGTATCGCCATGCGTCTATCAACCCTGCATCTAGGAGGGAGGACTTAATGCGGGCTAGGTCTTGTAATGAAATATTGCTTTTTCTGGAAGATGTATCTAATAAAGGTTCTAATGCTATATTTAGATCTCCCCTCAATACGACAGAGCCTGCGGAGAATAGAGAGAATTTACGGAGGGTTTTGTTCACCCATACTGATTGTTTTTTATTAGGGGCGTATATATTCCCCAATGTTAAAGGTTGCCCCCTAAGAGGCCTTTTATCTACTATATAATTGCCTAAGACGTTTTCGTGTCGGACCCCGACAACGTGCCGTGGATATGTCACACTCTGTGACGTCATCACGGCGAAGCATTGGCCGCGTAGCGGCCATTGCGAGCCGCTGACGTCACCACGCACGAGCAATGGCCGCGAAGCGGCCATTGCGAGTCGGTGGCCGAAAATAGAACCACAGGCTCGGCCACAAATTTAGCGATGTACCGCTGAGGTAGCGCGAGCAATGGCCGCGAGGCCATTGCGAGTCGCTACCTCAGCCGCCCTGTGCCCCTGTGCCCCTGTGCCTCAGTGCCTCAGTGTGCCCCTCTGTGCCCCAATGCCCCTGTGCCCAAGTGCCCCTGTGCCCCTGTCACCCCCGCCATCCCCTGTGCCTCAGTGCCCCTGTGCCTCCCGCTCCGAAGCAGCTGCTGTCAGCACATGCTGATACAGTGCTCCGGAGCCTGTGCCCCTGTGCCCCAATGCCCCTGTGCCCAAGTGCCCCTGTGCCCCTGTCACCCCCGCCATCCCCTGTGCCCCTGTGCCTCTGTGCCCCTGTGCCCCAGTGCCCCTGTGCCCCTGTGCCTCTGTGCCCCTGTGCCTCTGTGCCCCTGTGCCCCTGTGCCCCAGTGCCTCTGTGCCCCAGTGCCCCTGTGCCCCTGTGCCTCTGTGCCCCTGTGCCTCTGTGCCCCTGTGCCCCTGTGCCCCTGTGCCCCAGTGCCCCTGTGCCTCTGTGCCCCTGTGCCCCATTGCCCTGTGGATTACCGCAACCGCGCCGCATATTAACTCGCTGGCTCAGTGCGAGCACTTGCGGCGCGGTTGCGGTAAAACCCATAAGGATTACCGCAACCGCGCCGCATTGCGAGTCGCTGGCTGAGTGCGAGCACTTGCGGCGCGGTTGCGGTAAAACCCATAAGGATTACCGCAACCGCGCCGCATTGCGAGTCGCTGGCTGAGTGCGAGCACTTGCGGCGCGGTTGCGGTCAAACCCATAAGGATTACCGCAATTGCGCCGCAAGTGCCAGTTGCGGCGCGGTTGCGGTAATCCCCATAGAAAGTATAGGGGGACTTGCGGCAGGTGCGGCAAGTGCGGTTTTGCCGCACCTGCCGCAAGTCCCCCTATACTTTCTATGGGGATAACCGCACCGCAGATGCGCTTTTTTAATAAAATAACAATTTGAATACAAAAAAAGTCACTTAAAATACAAAATAATAAATAAATTTAATAATAATAATCGTAAAAAAAATTATAAAAATAAATAATAAAATAAAAAATAATAATAAAAAAAAAAAAAAAAAAAAAATTACATTAAGATATTAATTACATTAATTTATTTAAATATAAGTATTGGACCCCCCAAAAGTATTGGACCCCCCCAAAAAAATTATGTGACCCCCCAAAAAAAGTATGTGACCCCCCAAAAAAAGTATCTGACACCCCCAAAAAAGTATCTGACCCCCCCCAAAAAAATATGTCACCCCCCAAAAAAATGATGTCACCCCCAAAAAAAGTATGTCACCCCCCAAAAAAAGTATTGGACCC